>JAHBCN010019703.1:0-15770 GCA_019359885.1 Listronotus oregonensis
AATTTTTTATTTCCTTTTTTGTTAGTGAATGTCGGTGAATAAATTTTATTTAAAAATTTTGAATCCTGTTGCATAAACCTAGCTATTTCCAATGCTTTTGGGTCGGTCCTGCATTTTTTGTTCAGGAAGATTCTGAACGGACATAAATTTATAAAGATAAAATTTGTAAATTTTTAAGGTTAAATAAATTTTATAATCTTTTTATTAATTTTAGATCCGCATCCGAGATTGATATTTAAAAGGTTTTTAAAATTATTAAAAGTAGTTAGTGCTAGTCCAATAGAAAAAGTAAATAATTATCCTAAAAAACGAATATCCAAAACTTTGTTTTCATTTCGTGCTGCAGTCCTTTTCTTCATTTTATAGTTTTTTGTTCAATAAACTTTCTTACTATGTATTTAATAGTATCTATAGATGGTACCCGTTGTTAAGGATATAATAAGGAATACCCTTTTTGCACTTTCGTAAATTATTATTGTTACCATAAAAAAAGGATAATAGCGATTTTTGTTCTTCTGAATAGCCCATCAAAAAAAAGCAATACAAACTACTTTTAAGGTAATTTCAACTTTTACAATATCAATACGTAAATTTATTAAAACAATTTTTTTTTTATTTTTTTATATAATATTTTTTTTCAATTTTTTATTTTTAATTAAAATATCTAAAAAATTTTACCCAAATTATCAATTTATATTTTATATATATATATATATATATATATATTATATATATATATATTATATATATATATATATATATATATATATATATATATATATATATATATATATATATATATATATATATATATATATATTTAAAATCAGAAAAAAAAGATTTTTATTGTAGCTCATAATATACAGGGCGTTTCATTTAAAAAAGTTGAAGTTGCCTATATTTTTCCATTTTTGTATTGCGATATTTTTTTACTGATAATTTCAAAAGGTAATATGGAAACAAAAAATACAATTTTTATAAATAACATTTTTTTTTCTGTTCTTAAAAATAAAGGCTCCAGAAGCCACGTAAATATTATTAAAGACCCTGTACTTACACACTGATAAATTAATGTGTAGGTAAGCAACACATTATACCTTTATCAGAGCCGTAGTACCGTTTTCTGTGCGACAACGCGGCGCGTATGAAACCATATCCACTGTGTACCGTCGTCGTCTCATCAACCCTTCCAAGTAAATTACATGTTTCGTTGTCGTTTGCGCCGTATTAATTTCGATTGTTTTGCTTTGTGATATTTTATTTTGTGGTTGCAGAATTTTTTTGAATTGATAAAAACCTTTTTATTTTAGTGATAAGTGTTTATTAAATTGTGACTATAATTTTGTGTTTATTGTTTGTTTTTTATAATATCGTAACAAAATGACTAAAGGTTTTTACGGTTTTGTCTTGCAAATCCAAGGGTAACATACACGGAATTTTTTACTTTAGGTAAGTATTTCTTATATTAAAATTAAATTAGGTGCTTCTTATGAGACGCAACGTTAGGTAACCAAATAAATAATAATATATCAATTATAAATTATAAATTTTATAGCAATAGCAGTGAGAAAAGTAAGGTAATCTTAATTATCATTTAGATGAATACCACAATGTTTGTGTATTTCTGTGGATCATTAAAAAGAAATTAGGTTTACACTTAGGTACTTATATTTCATTTAATAATTCAGTACATCTTTTTAAAGGATCAAATTTATCAATTACTGGGCAGACCAGGCAAATTTTAATATACAGGTCCCACTAATTAAATGAAAGAAAGTACAATTTTATGTTAAAGTTCCTTTTTGCTTTTTTTGTATTTGTTTATAAAGAAATTAGATTTTTGGTTTCTTAAACTTACATTATCAACTTTTTAAGGTCGACATACTGTAGGCACATAATATTTAACGGATAAGGGTTCAATGGATACCTACCAAAGGTTACTAAACATTTTTAACCACTGTTGTCCTGTTTTATAAGTCTTTGTTATTAGTAAAAAGTATAGCTTAGTAATAAACATTTTTACTTTTTAATAGATATCTGCACTATTTATTGTACTTTTATACAAATTATAAATGTATAAAATATTGTATGACCTTAAAACACCAACAACCAGTTCAAATTATGGTAAGTTTTTACTTTTCTTGACCCTTGTCGATTTCGATGATTTTTTGCATACAAAGACGCTGAATACAAATCTAAAGTACATTTTTAAATATGATAATTAGATTAAACTCATTTACACTATCTTGCCCGTCTTTTATCACGAAATTGGTAATAAATACATGAAACTATCATACGATGTTTGAAATTTATTTCAAAAAATTGTATTGTCATTAATTTCACTAAGGTTTTTGTTAAAAATAAAATACTCCCAAAAATATCGACCATTTAAAGAGAAAGCTGTGAAGTGGTACCATTTATTCTTTCCATATTAATTAAATCAGATGATATAAAATCCAATATTACACAATAATTTTAAATTTTCTATAATAGTACTAGATGAAAAGCCTGTCTCCGCCAGGAGACAATATTGAGTAGCCTCTGTCTCCTAAGATTCGTACGGCTAACGGTAAAAAACACTTTTTTGCTCCTATTTTCGGGGCGAAATTCAAAAACGGGCTTCGTTAGGTCAGCCCTGATAGAAACTCCACTGTGCCATTTATGATTTTAGCTCAAGCCATAATTTCAGAATCATGGACAGACAAATAAATTATATACCTACCTACATATAAATATATCCACATTAGCAAATTATATATATATAGATTGTTTAATAACCAACAATTTTCCGGACCTGTCCTATTATTTATTGCGCAAAATCCGCGGGGCCAATTCCTCTATTCCCGCTGCCCTGCAGGCCTAGATATTTTTGTTCTACAGCATGGTCCTTCCATATACCTTTAAACTTCCTTGTTTTTAACATATACGTTAAAGAATACATATACTTTTCTACACTTACTCATTCTTCGTGACACTTACCCAAAGTTGTTAATAAGGATACACTGAACAATATGCACCCGGGATAAGTCCAAATATTCCCCCCGCCTCCCTCTCCGAACCCCGCACCAACTGCTTCTAAAAATAGCAATTCGTGTCTTTCGAAATATTTGTGTATCGTCTTCGGCCATTGTTCGGAATGGTCTTCCGTTTCTCGAAGGTCGGTAGCTAACGCTTCTGAGAGATCTTTTTGGATTTTCGCCAGAGTTTGGCTCTGTGTTTGTTCTCTTGGACCTGTAAAAAACAGATATTTCTGATTTAAGCAAAATCGGGAGATATATCATTCATATAAAATACTCAATTCTTTTAAATAAAAAGATATTAAAATGCCGCAGAATATTTAATCATGTCTATTAGCTATTCATGCAAAGTTTGAGACATATTTTTGAAATTATGCCAGACATGTAATAAAATCATGCCGCAATTTTATAAAAGAATTTATTATGAGATTCAGTGGGAACAATTACTGCGGCATTTTTTTGTATACAGTGTGTCCGGTAGGTATATGGCATACTCTCAAGAGTATATAGGGGAGGTCAAAATAACCCTAAATTGTCATAGAAAAAAATCCTAAAGTGCCCCCTAACGGAAATACAGAGTCCCAAAGGGGTATTTCATAAAATTTTAATATGTTATAAAGGCCATAAAGACTCATAAAACCAAACTACAGTAGATGGTTTACATCGTCAGGGAGGTCAGGAACGGACAAGCCACCACACTCGTTGTGCCATATTTTTGACAGGTGTCATTTTACAGAGGTGAAAATTGGTTTTTTAAATGCTTTGATTATTCCTCTTTTAAAAAGGTACCTAACATTTTTTTCGATAAAATTAGCCGTTTTCGGAAATATTAGGGTTTCCATATCAGCTCTTTCAAATCCAGGACATATAACGATAAAATCTAAATTAAAATAAAAATATTTTAAAAATGTAATTTAAATAATAATTCTATTATATGCAAAAATGCATTATAAACCTATATTAAAGACATATAAGCCTTATATGCTAACATAAAATATAAAATTCTCAGGTATGGCAACATAAAACATAAAGTTTTCAGGTAAAAACAAAAATAGCATTTAAGACGGAACTATTTACTGGTAATAATATAAAGTCATAAAACTCGGAACAGATCATATCGAAATTAAATAGGGTTATTACATTACTTTGCCTTTTATAGATGCTAGTGTTAGCTTATTTTGATCTTTTGTCCGCTGAGCTGCAATTAACGAAAATATTCGCTCCACATTTACGTTGTGGGCAGTAACGGCGAAAAAGAATTCGCATAATTTTAACAGTTCTGAAAAAACTTCAATAGACAAGCAATGCTGAAAATAAACTGACCACTTTCTTGTTATGTTTTTCCGGACCTATATTAAAAATGCGACCGGACGTCCCCGGACACCTTAAAAACACCGACATGTCCGGGTAAATCCGGGCGTATGGAAACCCTAGGAAATATTAAATTTTTGTATAACACGTTTAAGCAGAGCAAAAAAATTAGAAATCATTTATTAGACGCAAGAATATTAAAAACGTAAAAGCTTTGCCTCCTCTTGGCAACTTGAGTTGATTTTTGAAATGGACACCCTGTGCCTCTATACATTTCTTTATTCGACGGATGTTTTCTCGTTGTACTCTAAACAACATTCCATAATCGGCTTGAATTTCGTTGCAGTGGTGTGTTATTTTTTCTATCAGGTCTTTCCTGGTGTAAACTGGTGTTAAATATACAAGCCTTTTTAAATTTGCCCAGAAAAGAAATCCAATGAAGTCATGTCGGGCGACCTCGGTGGTCACAAAATAGGCCCTTCTCGACCTATCCATCAATCTGATCTGAATGTTCAGAGGGTGGTAATATACCACTGCACCTAGACCTCAGTAGGTCCTTTGAGTTTCCTCTTGTAGGCTATTGATTAAAAATAGTTGACGACGTCTTTATGTGGAATCTTCCTAATTTCGGCCAGTAATGGCCAGTTCGTGCCCAGCATGGAGTTCCGTTTAAATGTGAGGGTCGGACAATCGCAATCATAGCCTCTACATAATCCTGTGTTCGTTAGACCCATTTTAAATAGGTGTCCTTGTAGCCCGCAGTGGCCAGTTAGAACGCCCGTTAGTGTTCGCAGGTTCCTTCTGGACATCATAAGGTTTTTTTTCGCTATTGACTTGTCTGGATAGCTCAGCATTATTTTTGCAAAGTTGCAGTTCGTAGTATCATCCCATTTTCCTTTAAACAGTCGATGGGAGTATTCTTTAATGATGTTTTTAATCGCTGTTGTTGTCAGTCCAGTGGTGGGGACGGGACCAACTAGTTTCCGTCCCGCAGCCGCCCTGGCCAGCGAGTCAGCGGTATGATTACCTTTAGATATGTCATGTCCCTTGATCCAGGCTAGGTTGACCAGTTTATTTAGAGAGATGTTAGTCAGGGCTTGATGACATTCTAGTCCCGAAGTAATGCGTGGTCTTTTCAGGGCTAGTAATGCTTGCCTACTGTCTGTATAAATACAGATCGTATGGTTTCGTAAGCCGCTATGGTTATGGCTGTCAGTTTGGATTGAAGCACGCTGGGTTCGGCGCCCATTGTCCATCCGATTTTCAGGTTTATGGTTGGTGAGTATATGCCACAGCCTGTGCCCACCTAGGTCTTAGAGCCGTCAGTGTACAGGCTAATGGTTCCTTTAGACTCGCCTTTTATTGGTATTGTTCCTCTTATGTTGATTGTGTAGGGTTTATTGAAAACGAACCTTGCTGCAACTGAGTCCGCTTTGCCTGTAGAATTGGAAGTTCCCCTGTAACATCCCTCCACAGGCGTCGTCCAGTTGAGCCAGTGCCTACATTAGTGTCTAGACCGACCATACGGAGGCGTGTTAGAGTCATCAAAGCTGCTTCCCTTACAAATATATCAAGGGGGTGATTTTCAATATCACCTCCATAGCTCTAGTCGGTGTAGTCCTTATAGCACCTATGATGTTTAAACGTGCTATTCTTTGAATTTGATCTAGCTTATGTTTTGCCGTGATCTGTTCTGTTTTGGACCACCACACTATGGAATCATTAGGGTATTTGATAAATGCTGACGAACCAAGTTGCTAAAATGGAGCTGTACACCGTCGTGCATAAACCACATCTGATTTTAAATTCGTAAGGGCACATTGTCCAATAAACCTTTTAGGTTCTGTTCCCAGAATTGCAAATACACGGCATCATTTAATCTGTTTTCAATTAAAAAGGCTCCAATGAGATGATTCCCAATAATCCCCGCCTACACGCTAACCATTAATCTTTTTTGGTGCTCTGTCTGTACCATGCATGGGGATTTTCTTCATGCCAGATATGCATATTATGGCAATTCCTACACCGTCTCGGCGGGGATTATTGGTAACCTCTGTAAAATGAAACTTGTCAAAAATATGGCCCAACGAGTGCGGTGGCAAGTCCGTTCCTGACTTCATTGACGATGTAAACCATGTTCACTATTATAGTACTTAAAATCGATATTTTTTTAGTTAAAAAATAACCTGTTGTATTTTTTTGTCACCCGGTATTTAAATACTCTACAGAAACATATTTGATTTATTTTAAAGGGGCACGTAACTTGGAAAATCGATCCGCTTAATTTAGGTAATGTGTACGTACACGAAAGAAATAAACTTTTGAAACTAAAACCGATTTACTTACTTGGCTTAGTTACATGACATTTGCATGTCCTTTACTACTTAAAACTTAGAAAACTTGCAAATATTTTTTTTTAAAGAACTCGTAGAATTATATAAAAATAATTTGAAAAAAAATATTTGCCTAAAAGTGTATATTTTGGTATCCAAAAATCTTCCTGATAGTCTGTAATTATTTGAAAGTGAATTAACAACATATGTTTTTGAGTACAGGGTTATTAATTTTAAAGTAAAAAGGGCTTTCTTTTTGAACTTCCTTGTACTTTTTTCAAAAACGGATATAGCCATTTCGTGTATTTTTTTTCCATGGAATTCAATAATCTAATCAGAAAAAACATTTGGCACAAAAACAGAAGAGTTACAGCACGAGTGACGTATTTTTTAAATGGAATACCCCGTATATTTTTATATCAATAGATAAAAATTTTCACGAGGAATTCAGTGATATAGGGGTTGCTGGGTTTATTTCCTGCGGTTCTGCTGCAACTGTCTAAAAACTGCATGATACTATAAGGATGTGTATTTTTAAAATTCTTGACTTTGACAAATAAGCACCTGTGACCTGTGGCAGCCAGGTTTTCCAGGTAAAACTATCCTTATAGTATCATGCAGTTTTTAGACAATTGCAGCAGAACCGCAGGAAATAAACCCAGCAACCCCCATTTCACCGAATTTCTTGTGAAAATATCTATCTATTGATATAAAAATATACCGAGTATTCCATTTAAAAAATACGTAACTCTTTGGTTTTTGTTTCAAATGTTTTTCTGATTAAATTATTAAATTGTACAAAGAAAAATACACGAAATGACTATAATATTCTTTTTTTAAAAAGTACAGGGAAGTTCAGGAATAAAGCCCTGTTTACTTTAAAATGAATAACCCTGTACAGCTATGTTTTAGTTCAAATCATTATACATTTTAAATGGCGTTTCGACTCCATTCATACAAAGGACAATTAAACATGGCGCTGAAATTTTCTGTACGTAGTATTTATAGAACAATTATTAAACTATTTTCCTCCCGATGTATATTATACAGGCTTTATAGGAGGACCCATCTTTTAAACTGTTTCCAAAAATTTCACCTACTATTTTAAAGTAATAATAAAAACTTACCTTCAGTTTTAAAGAAGGCAAAAGCTCCCAACAAGGCCCATATTATCACAACAATAGTCAAACCGACTTGAGATAACATCCACTGGCTGATTATTTGAAAACAGCATTTACATTTAAGTCCACAACTCGTTTCGGATGGACTTAATTTGAAATCACAGTGTGTTCTCGGCCAAAATCTTAATCTAAACAAAAAAACATAATTGTTAATTAGTTATTACTTATATTAAATAAAATTATATATTTGTTATTTCAGGAATACCCTGTGTTTTTTAATAAACAGGAGTGCTTTTGCAAAGAACATGGGTGTTCTTAAACAGAACATAGCTGTCTCTATAAAGAACATGGGTCTTCCTGAACAGAACATAAGTGTATTTGAGAGGAAGAGATGGGTTTCTGCAAGAACAATTTTTTTTTAAGACTACGGGTGTTTTAAGAGAGAACAATGGTGTTTCTTAAAGAACACTGGTGTTTAAAAAACAATAGTGTTCCTCTGCGCAGTAATAAGTAGTCAGAAAACGTCCTGAAAGTAATAAATATTATTTTAACCAATAAGTTTTTTATTTTTTTTTAATATTTAAATATAAAATGTTATAAATACCAAATAACAATATTCTAGAATTAACTAAATAATTAAATCTATATTTAAATATTAAAAACCTCATCAAGTCCTAGGTCTTCCTGGATTGTACCTAGTATGGATGATGTATTATCCCTTTGCACAGCTAAACCAATCCTTTGGATAATGAAACTTTGAGATTTTTTTCCTGGATTTTTTTTGAAAATTTCATTTATAAAACCCTTAGCCTCATCACCCAAAGGACCAAAAGTTTCCACAGCAAAAGGAATGAAGATAAAGCGGTCTTCTAGCTTTTTATATTTTAAATGTTTTTTATTCTCGGCAAGACGAGCAGCTGCATCTACTAGATTTAAGGTTTTATCAAGATAGAATTTTGCAAGTATATGGCTACAAGTAGCGGCCCCAAGTAATTGTTTTCCATATTTTCAGGGAATTAAGGTTATTCCATCTACACGTTTTCCATCGCTTCTGCAAACTCCAAGAGGCTTTAACACAGGAGAATTTTCAGCAAAAATTAGAGCTCTCTTGATAATGTCATTTATCTGATTGTGTCTAGAAGAACGCCCTGCGCTTTTTTTGCATAACCCATGTAGACTATAAATATCAGCATTTTCGCCCAAACGGAGGTGTGCTGTCCTGGCTGGCAGACCAAGTCTAAGAGTGATGGAAATATGAAATATATTGTTATCTTATAAATTTCCTTAGAACAAAGATGGAAGTCTTAATCAAGCATTCCTTCAGGACTGAAAGCAAATAGACTGCTATCTTTTTTCTGCATATGTTTGTAATATATTTGTTACGAACTTGGCAAATCAAAATCTTTCTGTTTTTTTGGCATTTCTTGTGGTTGATTTTAAAGATTGCAAATATATTTTACAAAACAATTGCTGAAATCATTACCTACTGTCGCAAGAATATGGAAAGGTAAAATTTTGGAAAGTAAATCTGATACGTCATTAATTGAACCTAAAAAGGCAGAAATAGACAGGGTGCATGGATGTATCTCTTATTCCAAGACCTCCAAATTTTACTGGATGAGTGCTTTGTAACCAAAAATTAAATTTAATATCGCAAATTTGTTATGTCTTGAACCAAACTCTGTAATACATTATCAAATGAACGAAGTAAATCTGGAGATTTCCAACGAGGTGAACATCTTAACAAATAAGACATTCGAGGATAGCAAAGGCATATTTTAGTAAATAATAAGTATTTGTTTAATTAAAAAGAACAAATATGTCTATAAAAGAACAGGGGTGTTACCAAAGGAACAAGGATGTTCTGGAAAAGAACACAGGTTTAAAAAAAAGCAATGTCGTTCCTGACGAAAACACTACATAAAATCCATCTAATAAAACGCAGTTCTATTCAATGATACTTTTCAGATGGCTCATAAAATCAATTCGATTTAATAAAGGGAGTATTATTCCACAAACTGCGTATATATTGTAAAAAAAATTACACCTACCTATAAGGAATCAAATGTGTAGTCTGCACTTCAACATCTACAACAGCCGGTTGCCCTTTTTCGCAATTTTGTAGTCCTACATGTATATGATCTACATCCACGTAATAATCACCATTTCCATTTTTCATTTTAATTGGATTTTCTCCTGGAAATGCAAAAATACATTTTTCACGTAATAGTATTTTTCGTAATTGGTTTTTTTGTCGACTTTATGGAAGCGACCCTATTAATTAGAGTAAGTGGATCAATAAACTGTTATAATAATAGAAATAAAATTTTGTACTGTGCGTTTTTTATTTTAATATTTTGATAATTTATTTAATAGAGTGGTACGCTACAATGTTTTGGCCTGTTAGGGCTTTTTTAGGTATTCTCTTGGTACTAAAGTTAAAAACGGGTTAAAGATGGATCCTTTAACAAATATTTCTATCAAGGACATATAGGAATATAGACGCTTTTATTTACATAAAAACTGTTTGACAAGATTATAATAAAGTAATCAGTAAGATTTGTTAA
Source organism: Listronotus oregonensis (assembly GCA_019359885.1). Taxonomy (NCBI): domain Eukaryota; kingdom Metazoa; phylum Arthropoda; class Insecta; order Coleoptera; family Curculionidae; genus Listronotus; species Listronotus oregonensis. The sequence continues at coordinate 10,350 of JAHBCN010019703.1, forward strand.
CAGATATTAACCAATATTGGTTTGGTACTGGCAACAGCGCACTGAACTTTTAAGGCAGACCCACTCAAAACGTCGTTTAAAGGTAAAATGTACAGGGTGTCCAGATGTCGTCTGTAGTAAGGGTAGGACTGTGGTTTGCACAATACGTGCTATTTTTTGCGAAACAAAAGATGTTCTGGGCAAAAGTTTCATGGCCCCCTTAGTTTTAGAGATACAGGGCAAACTTGAATAACTTGCATTTTTGGGCACCGCTTATTACTCGGTTACCATGTCTTAATAAAAGGCATCAGCCGAACGGCTGATGCCTTTTATTAAGAAATTTTAAATTTGTGTCGCTATGTTTGTAATATATGTACAATAATCGTTTGAGTGATCGTTTGAAAATGTGTGTTTATGTTGAATTTTAACACTGACTACTTATGGAAATCTCTACTAATAAGACGTTCTGATGAAGGCCTCATACTAGAGAGCCGAAACGTTAATTTTAAAAATTATATTTTATTTTGAAAATTTTGTTTTATCTGCCTTTAAACCCAAGAATACTAAATAATAAAACAATATACCTAAACAAAGCAAAAAAGAAACCACTAAAATTATAAACAATATATATATATATATATATATATATATATATATATATATATATATATATATATATATATATATATATATATATATATATATATATATATATATATATATATATATATATATATATATATATATATATATATATATATATATATATTTATATATATAAACAACTGGAAGGTTGTTAGGGATTCGGGCTTTATGCTTTATTAAAAGTTAACACTTTTTAGCAGTCCCGACTTTCGGAAAATTTATTTCCTTTTTAAGGCTCAATATGTAAAAAAACTCTGGTTACATGAGATAGAAGACTTAACATATTAAAAACTTACCGCTAACATGTTAATAGAAAATGCCTAATGCCACAGAAGAGAACTTCATATTACAAATTAAAAATTAAAAAAAAAACTTTAAAAAACATTACACACAATTAAACCATAGAAAGAGTTACTGCTAAAAAGTGTTTAACTTTTAATAACATAAAGACCGAATCTGTAATAACCTTCCAGTTTTTATTAAATTATCGGTCAAGATTTTACATTTTTTCTATATATATATATATATATATATATATATATATATATATATATATATATATATATATATATATATATATATATATATATATATATATATATATATATATATATATAAAAACAGGGTCCTGCAGCTCACCTCCCGTCTTATGTAGCTCATTTATTATTTACTGTAAAATTTTCATATTTTGCAGACGTTACCTTTAACCTACGGTGCATTTCAGAAAAGTAATTTTGGTTATCAGGGTGTCGCAAAAAGTGTGACGTCACGATGGTGCATTTTTTTAAATGGAACACTGTTTTTTTTTATATATTTAGGTACCTCTTGTAGTCAACTATCTTTCTCTAAAATTTTGTCAACATCGGTTCAGTAATTTCAGAAAAAAAAAATAAAATATAAAAAAAACTGTTTTGCACCATTGTATTTAAAAATGAATAAAAATACCCATAGGGCTTGATTAATAGAATTAAACAAGGAACTTATTAAGTAGGGTTATATCAGTCGCTTATGTCATGTTTGGTTAATTTGAACTGTACAGGGTGTCCAAAATTTAGTGTCAAACTCTTCAAATTTTAAAGCATCTTTATTTTTCTTATTTTAAAAAAGAGCCCCTGTATATTTTTAGGTCGTTAGATGTAGAATTAAAAAACAAACATTTTTCTAATTATAACCCTATCGAAATTCCTGACACATTAAAAGTTATTCGTTGAAAACATATTTTCGCAATAACATTGAATAAAAATGATAGGTGGCTATGAAAAACAATTTATTGACATTGGAGTTTATTTAACTTACAAAATCTTAGTTTGACATATTATAAAAATTTGAGTAAATAATTATAATTTATTAATTGAAATAAAATTAATTTAAAAAAACCTTTAAATGTTAAATAAACCTAATTTTTAATTTTTAATACTTTCGACTAACTACTACTAATTTCTAGGTAATAATTAACGTCATTAGGAAACTCTAATGTCAATAAATTGTTTTTCATAGCCACCTATCATTTTTATTCAATGGTATTACTATTAAAATACATGCAAAAATGAGTTTTCAACGAAAATTTTAATGTGTTAGGAATTTCGATAGGGTTATAATTAGAAAAATGTTTGTTTTTTAATTCTACATCTAACGACTTAAAAAATACAGGGGCTCATATTTAAAATAAGAAAAAAAAGTGCTTTCAAATTTGAAGAGTTTGACACTAAATTTTGGACACCCTGTACAGTTCGAATTAACCAAACATGACATAAGCGCTGATATAACCCTACTTAATAAGTTTCTTGTTTAATTCTATTAAGCAAGCCCTATGGTATTTTTATTCATTTTTAAATGCAATGGTCAAAACAGTTTCTTTTTATATTTTATTTTTTCTGAAATTACTAAACCGATGTTGACAAAATTTTAGGGAAATGTTGATTACAAGAGGTACCTAAATATATAAAAATACACAGTGTTCCATTTAAAATGCACCATCGTGACGTCACACTTTTTTTCGACACCCTGTATAACCAAAATTATTTTTCTGAAATGCCCGTAGGTTAAAGGTAACGTCTCAAGATATGAAAATTTTGCAGTGAATAATAAAAGAGCTACATAAGACGGGAGGTGAGCTGCAGGACCCTGTATATATATATATATATATATATATATATATATATATATATATATATATATATATATATATATATATATATATATATATATATATATATATATATATATATATATATATATATATATATATATATATATATATATATATATATATATATATATATATATATATAATAACAGGGTGTTAAAGTTTTAATTTTATTTTTTACTTTTTAATACATTTTTCAAAGACGATTTGAGATATTGAACTGAATTTTGGCACAGGATATTATGGCATAAAAACACACTTTTCAGATATTCATTTAATTTTTTTTTGCAACCAGTGGCGTAGCTATGACGAATTTTCAAAACAATTTTACAAAAAAAATACTACGCCATTGACTTGGGAAAAAATTATGGTTTTATAATAATTATCAATCAATTATAAACAAAAAAACCCTCTTTCATTTTTGCCGTAAAACTTACCGTTTGGGAGAAATCGTTAATTAAAAAAATGTCTTATGTACCCAAATTGCATCTTGAAAAATTATTATTGAAATAAATCAAGCTAGCTTTGCTCGTTACCAGCGATTGTTGTTTTGTTGTTGTAAACATTATGACACAAAACGTAAAATACATCTTTGTTTCTATCAAAAAAACCTTCAACCAACCTAATAATAAAAAACGTTGAATCCTCTAACACAGGTTTTAACTAAAAGTTTAACTCTTTATTGAAACCATTATATCGGTGATAGGAGAAAATTTCTTTTGATTCCATTAGAGCTCCTTGGGAATCAATTTCTTCGAAGAGCCCTATACGAAAAGAGTTTATATGAACTTGTAGAATTCTGTTCACGTGTTTCTTTTATGTCCGGGAGATTTCTCACATATTTCGGCCACCCTATATGTAATAAATAAAAAAATGTACCTTCAAAATAAGTAGTCCTATTTATTTTTTTGATCACCAAAAGCTATCCACGCAACACTGCACTAGTTTAATTTTTTTATTGTACATTTTCAGATTTTAATGTTTACAAAAAACCTCCGAATTATGGTAAATTTTGATTATCACTTTTCGGTAAATATTTTTAATAGTAGCACCTAATATCCTAGTGTTATAAAACTTTTTTAACCTTGCGGTGCAATTTTCGCAGAAAATTGTTAACGCTTTTGCTTTTTACGGAGTAGAAATATGTAGCTTATGTTTTTTATTCTAGTTTAATTTAATTTTTAATTAATTAAAAAAATGAAAAATTTTGTTTTCTAAAACCTTCCTCGTAAATAGGAAGTAGGTATAATTCTGTGGATAAAAACGTTTAAGAGGGGGTAACGTTAATTCGTGCAAAAAAAGACACATTTTTGCGAATTTTTTTGGATGACACAGTTAAAATCTGTTTATTAAAACTAATGCTGCATTAAAGTATAACATTTAAAGAATATTAAGTAAAATTTTTATAAAGAAATAATAAAAAATACAGCAATAGAAGCAATTATTTGGAAGCGTCTGGAAAAGCGGTGCCCTCATAACCAAGTGCTGGATCATCCGAAATTAAAAAACCAAAGATTTTTTGATAGATAATCTTTTTCCTAAGGCTAAAAAGTTTTTTCGAAATTTTAATTTTTCATTTTTTGGGAAGACTTTAAAGTGAAAAACGTGATTTTTGCGAAAAAAATCGGTTTAAAATAATAACCAATTTTAAAGAAAAAAACTCTCCAGATTTACCTCGTAAATTATGTACAAAAAAAATGTTTAAAATTTGTAAAGAACCGATGCAGTAGTTATGCGAAGCACCGGCTTTAAAAACGTGAGTTTTGTAGGAAAAACGCTTTAAAATTTTAAACACAAAAAAACTTGGAGCAAAACGTTCATAAGCGAGTTTTATCGGCTTACCTTACTTACCGCTGTATTTTTGTTAGTTTTGCTTTGATTCCTATCAATTTTTTACATAATATTTTTAAAAGGTTCTCCATTTAAAAAAACAATAAAAAAAGCAAAATAATTTAAAAACGTTACCTCCCCACTTAAAAACAATAGGTGGCTTACTCTCCTTAAGTTTTATACGATTAAATATCTCATTTTTTTGTATACGTTTAAAAAAAAGAGTTTGTATTTATTTTTAGTAACAACATAATAAATTTCTTTCATATGAGAAATTTGCAATTAAAATTAGAAAATAAAAAATATAACTATAAATTCCTGAAATACCATGTCAGTCTAGCCTTTATAACTACTTTTAATACATATTGGTAAAAGTGAAACATAATTTAATATATTCTGTTGTTACTAAAAATGAATATAAAATTATTTTTATTGAAATGTATTAAAAATGAGATTTTATGAAAATGAACCAATCACTAAGATATTCCAGTAAAGATATGATTATTTTATATACAACAGACCACGGCAAATAAGCCCGAAAAACTCATATAATGTAATTAAATTTCTGTTTATTTTTAATAAATAGTCTAACTAAGTTCTTGTGTGTATATGAAATTGAAAAAGATGGCAACCCTAAACAGAAGTCCCTGGATTTTCTGGGAAAACCCAAAAAAAATTTAGACATTATGCAAAAGGGGGGTCCGAGGGGCAAGTACTCTTCCTGATGGCTCAAGGTTGACTGTTTGCATCAGGGAGGGTACTTCGTTTGGGGCCACCTTTATAATTTTACCGCAATAAAAGGAAAAGTCAATAGAAATACC
>JAHBCN010019704.1:0-15830 GCA_019359885.1 Listronotus oregonensis
TATATATAAAATTATATATTATATATATATTATAATATATAATAATATATTATATATATTATATAATAATTTTAAAATTATATTATATATATTTTAAATTTTTATTTAATGTTTCTTTAGATGAAACAATTACTATTTCATATAATTTATCAGAACTAGTATAAAGAAGCTACTTTTTTTATTAAAACGCAAAAATATACTTATCCATATTTCTGTATGATAATTGTTTGTGTTTGTTTGTTTGTGTTTGTTTAACCTTTGTGTCATAGGTTTAATAATTTATTATATTAATTTGATTTGTACCAAACAAATGTCTTTTTATTTTGTGGATCTCTTCGTCTGTTAAACATTTTTGTTATCCCGATGCTATGGTTAAAAAAATATATTTCCATAATTTTTAAAATTAAACTTTATTCCTAACGCCTATTATTTAGATAAAAAGTAACAAAATCACAAATTTTTTTACGCCTTATTCTTTACATCTCAACGTCCTTTACATGCTGTTAATTTGTAATTGTTACGTCATGACCTACTAAAATTTTGAGAAACAATCGATTTTGGCAGCCATTTTGAAGTCAAATGACAAGTGTGACATATGGTTGACAAGAGAAATTTGAGGGGGTCAGGTAGGCTAAAAATATATACAGGGTCCTATTTAAAATTTAAAACTTAGGGATACTTCCGGCTAAACTCTTGGTAAGAAGCGCGGGTCGAGAACATAACGAGAGCTCTTATGTCATTAGTTTGAATAACGGTACGATAAAATTTCAGGAAATTTCAATGCTATGCGTGATCGTATAATACACAAAATAAATATTGTGTAAGTTTTCTTTACAATTATGACAATAATTTTCGGAATAATTCCCGTATATAAAAACAGTTCTAAGATAAATCGGTTTAATGGTAATTAAATATGCAACATAATAAATGTAAGGGATCATTACTACGTCAAAATTCATTGCAATTAACACAAAAAAATACAAACAGCTTGAAGCTCTATAATTTGTTTATTATCGTTTAAGAAAAACACGGGGCTTCAAGGATATAAACTTTTAAAACTAATGCAATACATTTTTGTTTAAGTGTTTTTGTCAAACGAAAATCTGCTATGCTATTTTATTCCATCCGCACTCACCCGAGATGTAAAATTAGAACTTAGCGGCAGCCGCCTCACAGGTATTGTGAGTATGTGTGTCAACTCCTTCGTTTAGGCGCCAATGTAATAACATTTTCTTATTAAAAAAATATTACTCAGAAGTGTTTTTAGGAACAAAGGGTTACTTTAAACCAATATTATACAAAATTATCCCAAACAGTTATACAAATACTTTTAGTTTTCTATATCTCCCTTAAAAAAACTTTTTTGGGGTCATATTAGTAGGTAAAAAAGCTAAAAAAGTTTAAATTTTAATCCCTGTTAAAAGTTTTCTAAAAAAGAAAGTCTTTAGTGGCTTCTTCCTTGAATAGTACCCAATATTTTAACTGTTTAGTGTTGCAAATCCTGCAAATTTTCGCAAAACTGAACAAAATAGGTTCTGGAAGGATGACATTTTTTCGTGGACACTTATATAATATTGAAAATTTCAGCGTTATCTAAAAATATTCGTGGTTATAAAAATATTTTGATTTTGTTTGCATATTCTTCATAAGAACTTTTCAATATACAAAAACAACCAGCATAGAGAAGTAAAGTAAAAAGTAAAATATTACTAATAAGAGTATTGCAGATTTATTGGATTAAAGAAAAAGTATTATCTATGCGGACACATACATTTTGCATATTCCAGGGATAAAATAACGAATTAAGGAATTCTTCATAAAAACCACTAGCCTTTTATATCGCTTCTATATAGTACAGTGAATGAGGAATTATAATGTACCGGTCCAATCGACCTGAAACTTGTAAGTAGTCTCAAGACGTTACAAACATAATGTAAATTATAACTATTTATAACTTACAACATAAAAATATATTTAATTCACATATTTAAATATGATTTTCATTTACATAACGTCTATTTCTATGATTTTTTATTTTTTTGGCATAAGGGGTGGTTTTTACCCCCTAAAAATAAAAAGCACACCTTGAGCATATACAAACTTTGATCTAGAAGGTTAAAGAAACTTAATTTCAAATTTTCATAAAAATTGAAACTGTACAAAAAAATCGGATGTCACATACCTTTTTTCTCGCCATAGACTATTAGTCGAGGAAACGAAGAATTGCCCGAGGGATTTTTTGTGCAAAAAGGTGGATTTGAATGCGGTTTTTTGCATTTGATTTATAAGAAAGTCTACAAACTTTGTGAACAAATTTAATTAATGGGAAATAAAAAACTGCCCTTGTACAATAGAAAAATGGTATTTTCGAAATGCATTTAAAAAACTTGCAATTGAAATAATAAAAAAATTATAACTAGGTAAATAATGATAAAAATAAGCTCAAATTTGTTACTCGGGGGTTTTCGAGGTCGCTGTACGCGAATATGGCATTGGCAAGAGCCTACGGACTACCTGGTGGGGCTAAAGGGTGGTGAAACGTCGTCTTATGGATTTTTCGACAATTCCCTAATATAACCCCAAATTTTTTTACTCGGAGGTTTCCGAGGTCGCTGAATACGAATAGGACATTAACAGGGCCTACGGAATCGGTGCGCCCTAAGGATGGTTTGAATGTCGTTTCTGGGTTTTTACTCGGGGAGTTTTTAAGTTCGCTAAACACGAATCTGACATTAAGAAGGGTCTACGGAGTACCTGGTCCGCGATGAGAAACGTCGTCTTCGGAGTTTTATGACATTCCCCCTTTTGAATTTTGTTTCTTGGGGGGGTTTTGAGGCTTTCCAATATCATATTCGTTTTTAGCAAAAAAACCCCCGGTAAAAAATTGGAGATAAGGTTTATCGTAAACCCAAAGACACTTAAGGGCACCGGGCCCCCCAGGCCCTTGTCAATTTTTTCGTGTTCCCCCCTCTTGAGTAAAAAAATTGGCTGATTTGAAAAGGTTTTTTCGAAACTCAAAAAGCCGCCGTCCCTTTTTGGGGCCGGGTTTTTGGTCCTTGTCAATGTCAAATTTGTGTTCAGGACAAAAACCCCAAAAGGGTAATATTAGGGAAATTGAAAAATCCCGAAGGCGACTTTCCCTTTCTCGGGGACCGCCCCTGGGCTCTTGATAATTTTTAAAATTTGTGTTCAGCGACCTCCCCCAAAACAAATTCGGGGGTTTTTTTTTTTAAAATTTTTTACCTAGTTATAAATTTTTTTTAATTAAAAATTTTTAAAGCATTTCGGGAAAAGTTTAACAAAACTCATTGTCAGTGTTATTAATAATTTTAGTAGGCAACCTGTCAAAATCGGACATTTTGTTAAACATTCTAAACCGTTGTTAACTATTAACAATCGCTAAGTCCATTGCTACATTTAACAACGCGATCATCACTCGGTGTATAAGAGGTGGCCAAAAAAAAACTTCTGATTCATGTTTAACAATCAGGGAGTGTGCAAAAAATAGCGGAAAAATTGCATTTTCCAGTTATGCAAATAATTTATATTATATTGTTATTTGCCTTTTAAAACTCTGAATACCGTACGCGAAAAAACTTTTGTTAAAGTTGCAGCATCCAAAGTGGTTAGTTCAGGATTTCGTTCCCGAATCCCATGGTAAATATTTTTAACCATTATTCGTTCTTTTAACGTTAATGAGTTTTTTTTGGGCAATTACTAGTTAAAGGTTGGTTAATATTCATAGTTTACTTAATTAAAAGCACTTAACAACACTACATTTTTATATACAATTATATACATTAAATAAGATAAACTATAATAAAATTGGCACAAAACAATATCTATATACAACTAAAACTAGAAATTTACAATATTTAGAAAATACCTGTATAGCAATTAAAATTTAAACTTACAAAATCTGTCCATAATCAATAATAACTAAATAAAATTATCGAACAGCACGAAAACCCTTTCGATACGCTTATTTTGGAGTCTGGTTCAAGTTGTAAACTAAGAAATGTGTGTTGCCACATATTGTTGTCTTCTCGATAACAATATTTTCAATACATATTGGTGTGCTATTTTAAATGCAATCGCTGGCTGGTAACTTATTCTCGCGAATTATGACAACGTGGCGATGAAACTGTTATTCACTTTATTTGAGCGGAAAAGTATATCATAGGCTTAAAAATCATTTACTAGTGTTAGATTTTTATTCAGCCGCTTCGTTGGTTGGGTGGCCGGTATTAAATGAGTCACTGACAGAAATTTTGGACTTTAGATATAAAGATTGTAATTTTTAAATCGAACCTTATCAAATAATAATTTTCATATTTTAAATACAGTAATCTTTTTCAGACTAGTGGGGGTACCACGGCACCCACGGCACCCACTGTGCGCACGCCTATGGTAGTAATATTTGTTACACATTATTTCAGAGAATGATTTTTTACAAACTGGTAAAAGAAACAAAGGAAGAAAAACATTCTGTATCTAAAGTATATAAAACTAAGTTATGGAAGAAGCTTTGCAGCCTTGAACTTGGCTTTGCCACTAAAACGGCGACAAACTGGGAGACATGATGTCGACACACGCTTCCAAGTTCGCCTTTAACTCGAATTTCGTAACTATATTAGGAAAAATACATATAAAGTTAACATATGACTATGGAAAGGGTAACCTTATAGTAGTTTGATGTGTTATTTTATTATTGTTATTTATTTTACTTTTATTGTAATGCAAGCTTTTAAATACATATTTACATTTTTATAAGTAACCATTTAAATAGGCAGTTAGGTAGTTTTACTATACTATCAAACAATGAAAGCACTAAAACCCGAAAGGATTTAAAATGTCAAACATTTTTAAATTCTTAACTAGTCCGGTGTCATTTAACAGTCTTTAAATAAACAATTCTTTTTTATTTTTAAATGGAAGTTTCCACCTATGATATATATATATATATATATATATATATATATATATATATATATATATATATATATATATATATATATATATATATATATATATATATATTAGGTTTTTTTCTTTATAATGTCTTCTGGAAAAAGGCTATATCCAAGTCTTATTTTATTTTTATAGTATTTGTCTATATAAATCTACCTTTTTACCTAGTTATTACTAAATTTCAGTTAACAGTAATGTAAACAATAAAATAAAAACCAAAAATTAAGTCGAAATTGAATCTAATATTAGGTCACCTAACCCAGTGTTTTTATCACTTAAGCCAGATTACTTTGAATAATATTAAATAATTTATTTTTTGTATTTAGCTCTTTGGATGAGTTACTGCTTATAATTTGTTTGATTTTATTGACTGTTTTTTGCATTTTATGTGTTCAACTATTCCCAAAACATTTTTAACTAAATTAATGTCGATAGTAAAACTGCAAAATGCAAAAATTTTAAGTTATGTATTTAAAAGTATTTTTTTACTTTATAGACCCTGTAGACTGGATAGCCTACAGACGACGTTTCTACACTTTAGGAAAATTTTTTAAATCAATTTTTTAAAAACGTTCTTAATGAAAGATGTTTGCTTGCTAGACTTGCAATATAATAAACTATTTATTTGTGCGCCTTTCAATCGTAAAATTACTTTTAAAAAGTCGATAAAGCCATTAAGTTTGTTTTTATAGAAGTCATTGTCCTGACCAGATTTGAAATATTAAAGAGCTGTTTTTCCAATCATTTAATATTAAACCATTAAAAGACTATAAAGTGTTTACAAAATTTTTAATAATTATATAAATTACAAATAATTTTACTCTTTAAAACAAAACCTAGCTTAAAAATATTTTGTGAATAAACAGACACATTTTTAATGGTACGATAATTCTTGACTTATTCTTTTTTTAAAAATCTTAGAAGAAACTTTATATTAGTACAGGAAAGGAAATACATTTTTTTGTAAAAAGAAGCAGTATATTCGGGCAAATCAGATCAACCTATTTTTTTTTAATTTGCCAAGAAAGGTGTCAAATATGGAAATAAATAAGTGTGGTTACTGGGATTTGGTTCAAAACGCTGTTAAAATTGGCCAAACTATTTTTTTGGCCCAAAATAAAAAATATCGAATATCTCGGGCAATGTTAAATACATTTTTATGAAAATAGGTACCGGGAGGTTTTTTGGGTCACTGATTGCGATTTTAATATCAGAAATCTCTGAAACACCATCAAAACAGTAAAAACTACCCTTTTTTTTTTTTTTTTATATATTTTGAAAGTAAAGGTCAGATTATTAAATTTATACCATTTTTTCCGAATAATTAAAACGATTTTTTTTTATTATGCACTGAAATTAAGATGTAAGGGCTTATAATGGGGAGTTTAAACTACCCCCATAATAAAAAAGAATACAGAAAACATGACCTTAGATTATCCTTTTTGTTTTTTAATCAATTTTTTAAAAATATTTTATCGTATTTTGACTATTATGATATTCATTCCCCTTCCCCTCCCACAGGGGATAAAAAGTACTCCAAAATTAAAAAAAATAATAAAAAAAACGTTATTTAAACTTTTTTGTTTTAACTTTTTGTTTTAGAACCGACAAACTAACTATATTTTCAGTAAAAAGAAATTATTAACCCCCACCATCTCCGGAAAAACTACCCCTAAATTAAATAAAAACAAAAATTTTTTGGTAATTGCGGAAAAAATAGAATTTTTGGCTAATAATAAAAAGATGTGCAATGAACCATTTTAAAGCTAAGGTTTTCCCCGAAATGTCAGGTGATGGCAAATTTCAATTGGATTGACCATTTTTTTTTTATAATGTCACCCGAAAAAAAAACATTGACCGTTGCAAACATAAAATAAAACAAAAATATTAAATTAAACAACTCTAAATTAATGCTACAAAGTTTGGCTGTTTAAAATAAATAATTTTTACGCTACTGGCCAAAAACTGAAAATGTCTTACAAAAAACAAGATTTGACCCACATTTATCCGTACAAAACATAAGAAATAATTAGCCGATAGGGCTAAAAATAACTGGACATATTTAGGGACATGTGTTCTGACTTTTCACTAAAGGATTGTTTTTTTCAAGCAACACAGCCCAGATGGCGCTAAAAATTAACATGAAAAAAATTTGAAAAAAGTCTATTTTGCCTATTTTGTCTTTTTGCAAACCAAAAGTAATTATTTTTTTGTGGAAGTAATATTTTTTCAAATATTTACGCCAGAACGATCCGGTTTCTTCATTTTTCGTTAAGCAACTATTTTTGCCAGGCCATATTTCCTTTCATACTTATCGTACAATAATTAAAAAAACGTTTTATTTGTCAACTAAAATACTTCATATTAGTGACATAAACACTTTGTACCAAACCTTATAATTTGAATTAATTGCAGAAAGATATATGCCAAATTTCTTGCGCTAACACGAAGAAAGTAATATTACATTACCAAGAGAACTGTTCATTTTTTATCAAATCTTTAAATAAAACATTTCGGCGATTTGCCCAGAAAGGCTAGAGAACCGTCAGGCAAATGCTTAACTGATAAAGTCAAGTGTCCTACTAAAATTGCTTGTTTATATGAACTGGGAAGAACTTTGTGGCTACGAGTTACCTTAACCGGACAGATAGCTGTACTGCCTGTCCCCGGTCTTTCGACTTACGGACTTTGCAATCCGACCACTTTTTCTTCCTTTTCTTGGCTCGAGCTAGTCGCGCTTTTTCGAAGCTCTTCCCCTTCTCCGTGGCTTCCCTTCCCTTTTGCGTCGACCTAAAGGTATGTACAGACCAGACGATAATCTCTGGCAACACGGCGATATTCGATGTTGCCTACCGATGTTGCACTGGTGGCTGACAACTTTACAACATCGCCAAAACTCTTGGCGGCAAAACATCAAAGACTATTGATTGTTGCGTGTTTCCCACTTTAAATGGGTAACATCGGCCAGTCTGTACCGCGTTTTTCTTTGTTTCGGGATACAATAGGATTTTACTTGAATAAGTGTTGTTGTTAATAGTGTTTAAAGCGAAATGTGGACCAAAAAAAAAAGTATTAGAACTCATTCAATAGAAAACAATAAAATCGTTAAAAACACAATTCCATCGGGAACATAAAAAAAAATTGCAGCAGAAAAAAGTGGGGCTGAAACCATATCTCCAGAAACCGAATGGTTCGGTTACACTCATCTAAGTTTTGTGATTGAAAATAGCGTATCTGTAGGAAGTCGGAATCCATTTTTACTAAAATGTTCCGTATCCGTAGTTGCTGTGATACAAAATATCTTTTTTAACTTGGACGCGAAACATCTATGACAACATGTTTCCAGACACAAGTTGCTAATTTCAACATCGATGTTGTGAAGTTGATAAGTCTCATCTTACAGACATTGTTATTTGGTCTGTACATACCTTAAGGGCAATGCCTTTCGACGCGCCAATCCTAGCTCTCATGTGATACGTCATCACAAGTTCACAAATACAGGTCTACGCGTTGGCTTTCTAGTGTGCTATTTTTAGATTGTGAGAGGGGTTCCAATAATTAAATGTATCTGTCGCGGTGCGCTTTAAATGTATTAAAGCGGTTTTTGTTGTCAGGTTTGTTTGGAAAAAAAAGGAATATTAGCGTGCTTATGCCTATGGAAAAATAACATTCATGTTGCTAGACGTGTTTCTGCAACAGGAGGCATTTATGAAAAAGGTTTGTTTTAGTAACCTATAGATGGCAAATAAACATGTGAGTATTAATACTCGGTATAATTAAGTATACTTAAAAACCCATAGCAGATTAAGGACCCCTTGATAGAATTTGCAGATGGTTTAGGTCTCCATATTCACCACATATACAAAAAGGACCTGGCTTTTCTTCAATTTTATAAAGATGGCTGGGAAAACGCCCATAATTCGTTTTCAGACGGCTTGTAGTTGATGCATCCCATTTTGGTGCAGGCACTTTATAATACCAGAGTCTGTGAGGTATAGCGGCGTGAATTTTAAAATAAGAGGTATTAGTGTTTATCCCATATTAGTATATAGCCATTTATGTTTCCAGTTTCAAAGACCGATGTTCTTTAGCTTAGGTAGGTAATCTTATACAATGCAAAGTTTTTAAAAGTAGCTTTTTTTTAGTGTCATTCTCACAATATAAAGATAACTGTATAAGAGTTGTTATACAAATTGCGGTTTTTTTTTCTCAAAACAAACAATTTTAAAGGAACAAGCTCTGATGGCGAAAACTTTTGAATCAAGAAAAGATATATAAAAAAAATATATTTTTATCTAATCTTTTACCAGAAAAATCCCGAAAATATAATTAAAAGAATATTTCGTTATTCAAAACTGGATAAAGACAAACAAAGTAACAAAAATAAGAAAATATTGAGTCCTTGTGAACTCCTTTAATCGAACAAAAATTCTAAAACCTTACACACTTTGGATTGATTGATTTACGAATTTCGCCAATAATAAACCCTTATTTTCCTTCCTTGGAAAGAAGATAAATAATGTTTTTTCCTTAGTAAAAAAAATTCTACGTATCACCCCTAAACAAGAGAGAAACATTTTTAAAAATTGCTTAGAAAAAAAAAATGTAAAATAAAATATGAAAATAGGGTTAATAAGTATATAGCTTTACTTTTTTTTAGCCGCATTGACTTTTGCAATATTTATTTTATGTAGAAAAGTAATTATAAATATTTTTATTTTATTTGAAAAATAAATAATTTAAAATATATATATATATATATGTATATATATATATATATATATATATATATATATATATATATATATATATATATATATATATATATATATATATATATATATATATATATATATATATATATATATATACAGGGTGTCCCAAAAGTAATGGGACACAGAGCAACAACAGATTCCTTAGGTCAAAATAATGCAATTTACGTAAACTTGCCTTATCCGAAAGTTAATAATAGCTTTGTTCGCGGGTCACGTTAAGAACTGATTCCGAACTAGAATTGAACCGTTCAGGATTATCTTTAGGCGCATGTCTAATTATATACCGGTTCCTGATTTTTATTTACCGCGAACGGCGCGGATTTCAATCGAATTTCTCCAACAGCTGACTGTTTAACCTAACCTGACTTTACCAAGTTTGTTTTAATTAATTTATTAATTAATGTTTTTATTTCGCTTTTGTTTCTGTTGGCACTGGCACCAGTAGAAATAAAATACCTAGCCATAAATAATGGATAATTCCGCACGCAGTAACTAATATGTAATTACTTATTTGAAGAAGGGTCTAAATTCAAAATAAATGAACTTACTATTTCTATCAATTTATAAACAACTATATTAATGCTTCATAATCCACAATCAAGATAAACTAAACTAAGAATCAAAGAAAATTAAGAACTTTAAGTAACAGGTACTTCCAATTAAATTAAGTAGGAATTAAGGTTAACTAAAAAGGGCAAATTTCTTAAGGTTCACCTCAGACCAACAAACAGCAAACAGATGACGAGAATGTTGATATTGCGCATGAACAGCAGAACCGAACTTTTAATCCCATCAAAAATTCGGGGACTACAAGAACCGATTCTGAATCAGTAACGAACCAATCCGATGTTATCCGCGAACGCTGAACTGTTACTAAAAATTCAGAATTGTGTTACCGCGAACGACGCGATTTATATTGCGCATGCGAATAGTCCCTGAACCGGTTCGGAATTGGACCCGCGAACAAAGCTAATAACAAAGGTACAGGGTGTTAAACTTTTAATTTTGCTTTCGTTTTTTCTTAATAATTCTTTAACCAAATGACCTAGCGGTACAAAGTTTGAGATCTGGGGGTTTTTTGAGGCGAGAAATTTGAATTCGTCCACGCTTTTGATTTTGCTACTAGAGGGCGCCAGCTACGGCCTACCTCACTTGTTTTAAATGTCGTAACTTTTTTTAGGCTTAGAATATTGACCTGTTTATTAAAAAATTAGTTACTATAAATCCATCTGCATCAAAAATGTATACTTTTTTTAAGTCTCTAGGAGCAGCCGTTCTCGAGATAAACGCACTTTAAAGGATCTTGCAATTTTTTTTTGGAAAATAAATTTTATCCAATTGTTTTTAAACTTTGTATAGTGATAGTTCTAAACACGCTGATCAAACTCCAACCCCCCAAATCACCCTCGTAAGTCCCCAAATCCCCAGTGACCTTTGAGGGTGATTTTGGGGGGGGGGGTTGGAGGCGTTTTCAGGTTTTGTGCCCTGGAAGACCTTTGATCAGCGTGTTTAGAACTATCACATCAAAGTTTGAAAACAATTGGATAAATTTATTTTCCATAAAAATTTGCAAGATCCATAAATGCGTTTATGAACCTATCAGAGAGAATAAAGTATACATTTTGATCGAGATGGATTATAGTAAAACTTGTTAATAAACAGGTCAATGTTCATGCCTAAAGAATATATATATATATATATATATATATATATATATATATATATATATTTTATAATTTTTATATATATATATATATATATTATATATATATATATATATATATATATATATATATATATATATATATATGTTAAGAACTGGAAAAATTCCCTACTGTCTCGGTATGTACGAAAAACGTAACTCCGTTTTAAGACAGTTAAAATAGATAACCTGTTCTCTTTGCTGTTCACTATGACACTCTCTCCCTAGACGCGTTTCGCCTGCCTTACAGGTCTCGTCAATAGGGCTGTAACGAGTGTTTAGTGAACAACAGAGAGACCAAGCATCTACTTATTAGACAAATATCATTGCCTTGTGGTAAGATATAAATATCTTACTTTCGATGCCGGACTGAAATCGCATTCATCGCAATTACATATTTATATCTTACCACAAGGCAATGATATTTGTCAGGCGTCTGTAAGGCAGGCGAAACGCGTCTAGGGAGAGAGTGTCATAGTGAACAGCAAAGAGAACAGGTTATCTATTTTAACTGTCTTAAAACGGAGTTATTTTTCCGCTAGACAGTGGGAATTTCCCAGTTCTTAACAACATATTTACCCACTCCGGTAAAACCCGGTGTCGACTCTGCTGAATTACAAAAAACAGGCATACCTCTAAGACCAATAGTTTCCTGTATCCAATCGCCGTTTTGCAAAATATCTAAATATCTTTCCAACTGTTTATCCAAAATTTGCGGACAAAATGAATATTATATTAAAGACTCTTTCAATTTTAAACAGTTTATTGATACCGTTGATATACCTAATAACTATTCACTAATATCTCTTGATGTGGTATCTTTATATACCAATATTCCTAACGAACTTGTTTCAAAAATAATAACCCAAAAATGGAATCTTTTAAAAGAACATACATCACTCAACCTAAATGATTTTATCGAAGGCACAAACATGGCTTTGAATAATAATTATTTTCAATATGCAAATACATTTTACCAACAACTAGATGGTTGTGCAATGGGTTCGCCCATCTCTTCTACAGTAGCACAGCTCGTGATGGAATATTTGGAAGAAAATGTAATTAAAAACCTAGACTTTAACATAATTTTCTTTAAAAGGTTTGTCGATGACTGTTTAACAGCAGTACCACAAGATAAGGTTAACGATATATTAAATGCATTTAATAACTTCCATCCCAAGTTACAATTTACAATAGAAATAGAAAAAAACAACCAAATAAATTTTCTAGATCTTACAATAATAAGAGATAATAAACAACAAAAACTTAAAACTAAATGGTATACCAAAGATACGTGGTCTGGTCGTTATCTCAATTTTAATTCTAGTCATCCAAAAAATCAGAGAAATAGTGTTATAATAGGTCTTACCGACCGAGCCATTGCGTTAACCTCTGCGGAATATCGACCAGAAATTTTACAAAAAGTAAAGCAGACCTTAGTAAACAACAACTACCCCGAAAACACCATATCTAGGGTTATCAACCAAAGAACATATTTATTTTACAATAAATTACAAAAAACTCCGAAAGATATGAACAAAGAAGAAAACAAATACATAGCTATGCCTTATATTGATGGTCTTTCACAAAAAATAAAACACATTCTCTCCAAGTATAACGTGGTTGTTTGTCATAAAGCACATAATTTAGTAAACTCGTTATTTACACCTTTAAAAAGTCCAATACCAAAGAAAAAAAAGTCAAACCTAATTTACTCCATTCCATGCCTAAATTGTCCTAAAAAATATATTGGAATGACGACACAATGCTTAGAAAATAGACTAAACGGACACAAATATACCAAAAATGCTTCAACTGCCCTACATAAACACGAATCTCAAACAAAGCATGAATTTAATTTTAAAGAAACTAAAATACTGGCACAAGATTCTAATTACAAAAAACTAACAATCAAAGAAATGATCGAAATAAAAAAAGAAAAAGAAGCCGTCAACGACAAAAAAGATATTAACAATCTTAGTCAAATCTATTTTAACTTAATAAATCCATAAATGTTTTACAATCAAATATTAATACACTTATCACACTGTATAAACAATATTCATAACAGCGACCACTGCCCTGTATACAGCATATCGAAAAACAAATATGCAAATAGCAAGCCTTTATCTCTTTTTGGTTTCTTTATTTAAAAAAAAAATCAATAAAATAATAAAAAAATCAAACGGACATAGATTTAAAATTCTTTTAGTTATAAAAATGTATCAGAACTCCAAGGTAGGCATCCTGTATAAATTAATTTTATTATGAACCTGATTTTGTTTTAAGTTAGAACTTTTTAAATGTTGATTTTAAAATTGTAATTCGTTTCATGTTTTACACTAATCTTTTAATACTGTAAAAATATTGTGTGATGTTCTGTTTTAATTATGTTTTGATTTTAATTCTGTTTTTTAGATACTTACGCTTGAAAAAGCACAATAAATAATGTGCGAAACGTTGCAATAAACTTCCACCATTTGCTTTATTAACCTATTCCCAAGAATAAAAAAGGCAATTTATAAATAATGGTTAAAGAAAAATAAATATTATATATATATATATATATATATATATATATATATATATATATATATATATATATATATATATATATATATATATATATATATATATATATATATATATATATATATATATATATATATATATATATATATATATATATATTTATAAA
Organism: Listronotus oregonensis; assembly: GCA_019359885.1. Taxonomy (NCBI): domain Eukaryota; kingdom Metazoa; phylum Arthropoda; class Insecta; order Coleoptera; family Curculionidae; genus Listronotus; species Listronotus oregonensis. The sequence continues at coordinate 14,147 of JAHBCN010019704.1, forward strand.
ATTCAAGATTATTGCCATTGTGTATATCTTTTCCGCAGAGAAAAATAACAGGGAGCTTCATCTATTTCAAATATAAAGTTATGTCGTAGTTTCAGTGGCAAATCATTGAGGATATCTTTAAACTCATTGTCCAGAAAAACGAGGAAATATTTGCCCGTTATAGTATTATCAAAAAATTCTGCTCCCAATATTTTTTCTCCCAATATTTCACACCAAACATAGATATTTTCAGAATATTGGTTTTGACTGGGGATTTGTAAGCTTGTAGTAGACCAGTATCTAGAATTTTGTGTACTTACAGTGCCGTGTGTCGTTAACACAGCCTATATTAAAAAAATACATTTTGATGATTTTCATAAATCCTAATATCCATACGGAAAAATGAAATCCTAAAACATTATCTCCTTGCAACAAGGTGTGTGTATATTTAGGTCTTAAAGCTTTGTTTTTTTTTAACAAACCTATTCAAAAAAATATTCAGACACAGGTCCCTGGACATTTGCCTTAAACTTTTACGAAGATTTTCGGTGACGTATAATAAGTCGGTTAATTCATAGTCTTCGGTGTAGCCACGGGGTAGGTTTTTGTTATTTTCTAGATTATCACCGGTTCTTGAAAAAAATAAGAAAACATTGTTTAAACTGATTCATAATATAATTAATTGTCATTAAGTTCTACTGCAGATTGCCTCGCAGTGCGGTAATTACTACCCACAATTAAAACAATCTCGACTTTTTTTTTCATTTATTTTGGTTAGAATTTGCCTTCGTCGAATTTGCATGTTTAGAAAAAAAAACTTTAGAATTTTCAATTGCATGCACATATTGCATGTCCTAAACATCTTAACTTATTTATTATTAATATCTGTATAACCACTTTAGATGTTTTAATGAAATTTGTCATTCACGTACAATGTATCAAGAGGCATTTTTAAGTGTATCAATTTTGTTTTAATTTTCTGCCAGTGGCGTTTGTACGAAATTTGACCTGCCTATTTTGGTAGACATTGATGGTACGCCACTGCTTTCCCTTGAAATAAAAATATTTTTAAAATCCTTAATCATTTCATAGCAAAAGTAATCACTTCATTTTTATTAATCCTTTATGCACGGTTTTTGTTTAAAAGACTACAAACCGTTTCTATGCATGATCATAACAATATTGGTAAACAATATTACCAGGCAGAAAAATATTTAGATTTAATTTTTCTGGATAAATTTGTATCCTTAATTTTTTTACTTTGACGCACTACGGTTTTCACCTAGAAAAATTAAATCTAGATATTTCTCTGCAAGGTGATATTGTTTACGAATATTATTATGATCATGCAGAGAAACGGTTTTAATTTTTTTAAGCGAAAACCGCATCAATTTAAAAAATAATAAGTGATAAACTTTTCTTAAAAATAATTGGGAATTTTAAAAATAATTTTTATTTTAAGAAAAATAAGTGGTATACTATCAATGTCTGCCAAGATAGGGAGGTCAAATCCTATACGAACTCCACTGTTGAGAATTAAAAAAAAATTGGTACACCTAAAAATGCCTCTTAATGCATAGTACATGTATGCCAAATTTTATTAAAATATCTAAAGTGGTATAAGAAATATTAATAAAAAATGATTTATTTATTAAAATTTTATCACCCTGTTTCTTACCAGTTAAGACATTTAGAAAATTCGTTT
>JAHBCN010019705.1:0-15829 GCA_019359885.1 Listronotus oregonensis
CAGCTCTATCGTAACAAAAAAATAGGTAAAAGAAATTTAAGGATATTTCTTTATCGTTCTACTATTCTAAACTAAAGGTCTTTTTTCTCATCTGCTCTTGGAAACAGCTTTATTGTTGATTTAAAGAATAATGATATTGTACGAAACATCGTTTCTTAAACCTGGGTAAAATACTTTTAAGGAATTAAGTGGGTGGTGGGTGGTGGACTCATTTAGTAAAATTTCCGAAGGTTTTAATAAAAAGAGAGTACATTTATAAAGAAATAATAAATATTTATTTTAGTTAGACATTCATTTTGCTATAAATAATTATTACTCCATATACCTATCAGGTACATAAAATTTAATAAGATAAAACCAAATATAAAGAGTTTATTAGTATATTTACTATAAAATAATTTAAAAAAAAAAATAAAGGTTCTCTTGAACGCTGTGTTAAAGCCACGGATATTCTCTAAATAGGCATAAATAGACAGTACCATGTTAACCTGAGTTTAAAATGCAAATATATATTTTAAAACAAAAATAAAATATAATATTGGGAGGTTTTTTTTCTTAGTCAGGTTTTTCTATTTAATTTGTTTTTTTTTCAATAAAAATTATTTGTGGGTTTCTTTAGGCACCTTAATTTTAAAATTTGTGCCTTTTTTAAATTAAAAAATATTTCATTATTGTGTCATGATTATATCAAAAATTTGCAAATGCAAACAGTTCCAATAGAATCAGGTTTTTTTGGGTTTTTTTGGCATAATTACTAAACCACCAGATATATTCCAATTTTATTTTAATAAGATGTAATACCAAGTAAGACTCTTTAAATTACTGTCAAAGGAAGTGTTGTGAATTACTTACAGCTGCAGGGACGGACTGACTGTGACACTCAAGACCCCCTTTTCTATGCCCTGTATTGATAAGAACTTTGGGCAACGTTTTTTACAAATCTTTAACTATTGACTAAAAATTAAGTACTATTTATTCATGTCGTTAATCCTAACCGTTTTCGAAAAAAGGTCACTTTGTTAACACTGTTAGTTTCCTAATTTTTGTTAAGTTGAATATAAAAAAGAGGAATTTTCTCAATTCGTCGTGCTCGTGAGCGTATCAGACTTCACGGAGCACATGCTGGTCCCTCTTAGGAAGTTTTTAACTCAAAATTTACTTTTTTATTGAAACTATTATGTTCATGACAAGACGAAATTCCTCTTTTTTATATTTAACACGACAGAGCTTAGAAGGATAACAGAGTAAATAAACACACGTTTTTTTGAAAACGGTTAGGATTAACGATATGAATAATATTCCGGAAGGCCACTGCAAAAAACTAAAAGCTCATAAGACATACGCATAAAACATTTTTCTCATATTACTATCAGCAATCGTTAATTCAAAGCCGCGATGCTGTCTCAGGTCAGCGGGTTCAAATTACAATTTTTTACCTTAAAAGGATCGTTTAAAACCGATTTTTAATATAACTCGAAAACTATTGATTTAAGGAAATAAGGTATATAATTCAAATTGATGGTCTAGTAAAACTACGTCAGTTTTTTTTATATTTTTTTTGTAGCACCTTTAGTTTTTGAGATACTAACGATTTAAATTTAAAATACAAACTCAAATATCTCAAAAACTAAAACAGTTACAAAAAATGTAATAAACAAAAAATATGCCTTTTAGTAAGTTCTATGAAGAAGGTTATAAGCACATTTTTAATAAAATAAGTAATAAAGAAGATATAAGCAAAAAAGTCATATTGGCCATTAAAAATTTCTAATTACAATATTTTTTTGCTACAAGTAAGTATACGAGCTCCGATCCACCTAGAATTTACTTTAAAATATTATTCATTGCTATTTTTTGAATGAAACAATTCCCCATTGTCTCGAGGCACATGTGTATTAATTTATTTCATTTAAAGTTTAAATTTTATTTTAGTTTAAGTTTCAAGTAAATCAAATGGGTACAGTTATTGGACCAAAAAAAAGTAATAAAATATCCGTTTCACCAGGTTATCCCCCATTGCCTCGAGGCACATGTGTATTAGTTTGTTTCATTCAATAAATAGAACATTTTGAATTTATTTTTAGATCGCTCGGAGATGGTATACTTACTTGTACCAAAAAAATATTGTTTTTAGCGAATAGTTTTAATGGCCAAAATAACTTTTTTGCTTATATCTCCTTTATTACTCACTTTATTTAAAATAGAGCTAACTAAAAGGCATATTCTTTTAATAATAATTTAAAAAACCTAACATCATATTAAAATCCAATTGAAACATACCTGATGGTTGAATAATTATGTCCAAAAACTTGATTTCATTGGAGCTCTTTGGAAGCCAAAGTCTCCAAAGAATAGGCCTACACGAAAAAAGTTTATATGAACTTGAGAATTCTTTTCAAGTTTTTTTTTAGATCCAGGAGATTTCCCAAATTTTTCCGGACACCCTGTTATAATGGTAATGGTAATTTAAAACCAAAAAGTAAAACTGTTTAAATGGTATTTATTTAAACGCCCTTAGGCTAGTGCTTTGTTTTAAATAACGTACCTCATAATTATTATAATAAAATTATTTACAAAAACTTTTTGGGCACACGTATTAATTGCAATTTATTTAAACATAATTAGGTTATAATATTATTTTAATATTTGTTTCTCTGTGTTTTGTTTATAGTGACGTATATTGACTTAAAAGTTGGGAGCCTAAATTTTAATTTAAAAATTTAATTAAATAATAAAAATAAAAAATTCAATTATTTTAATTAAATTAAAAAGTTTAGGGGCCTAGCTTTCCTCTCCCAAGCATACGCTACTGTTGTTTAATGCTAACATAGTTAGTTTTAAAATGTGGAAAAAGGGATGAAATGAAGAAAGCAGAATAGCGTGAAATTAATTTATTTTGTGTCAAGGAAATCTAAGGAATATTCTTTTATATTCTCCTAAATAAAGAGCTTGTTCGATTAATATTTTATGAGGACAAAGTCACGTCGGTCGAGTCTTTCAAAAGCCATGTTCGGCGTTGCCATTGATAAATATCCAATTAGGATCTGAATGACAATTTTGTAGCGTTTTTAACAATATTATCGACATTTTTTTTTAAGTTAAAGGTTTCTTATATCTAGCGTCCGACCGAAAGTTCGGTTTCGGTTTCGGCCGAGTTTCGGCCAAAAATCAAGTTTCGGCCGCAGTTTCGGTTTCGGTCAAAATTGGCCGAAACTTTTGCCGAAACCGAAACTGAACAAACGAACAACGAACAAAATTCGTTTCGTTCGTAACTTCGTTTCTTGCGGCAAGTGCTCCGTTGGGATAGCTCTATGGCAAAATTTTAGTAATTATTATTTTTATATAAGAGGTACCTAAAAGATAAAATGAAAATACATGCTTACAACAAAATTAACATACTGTGTTTCCATTTCATGTCCTAATTAATGCAAAATAATGGGTAAAATGCACCATATTTCAGTATTTTAAGGAATTTTATACTTGACCACGTGAGATTTGGTTTCCTTTTCGGTTTCGGTTTTGGCCGAAACTGAAGCCACGGCCAAATATTCGGTTTCGGTTTCGGCCGGAAAACCAGTTTCGGTCGGACTCTACTTACATCATAGTTTGCTTAAGATATCATTAGGTAATAAGTCAAATTAAAGTTATTAAAATAGGTAATTGGCTTTTGAAAAAAGAAAGGGGTATAAGTGAAAAAGAAATTAAAAAATTGTTTATGGAAATTATACAATAATTAAAACGATAATTAAAATATTTTTTATTTACTTTTTTTTAAATCTGAAAGAATTTTAAATAAAAAAGTGGTCAAAATTGCCAAAATATTCATTTTTTAATTGTAAATTATCTTAATTATTGTTTGGTATACATTAAAACTTTTGACTTAACTCTTTTAAAACATTTTTGACCAGCAACACGTAAAATATTTAAAATAAATAGAGTAAAAAGTTGGTTTTGAAGTTTAAAAAATGGTTCATCTTTAGTCAGATATCCTGATTAACAAAAGTTAAAAAAAAATGACTGGATTTTCAAATGTTATAACATTTAAATCTTTTGTGGTGTTTAATATCGTCATAAAGTTATAAAAATACATATACATATAAATGTACATAAACGTAACAGCCCTTGCATAAAATAGAACTAAAACTAAGAATTAACCTAAGGAATCTTATCGCCAAACAAGTACCCATGAAATAGGTAGGTAGACACTGCTCTTTTTAACGCCACTACAATTTGCATATTATTTCAAATTTGGTCTTTTTTTACAAAAGCGTAGAAGGGCCACACAAATTTTTATTTTTAGAACAAATTCCGACCTATATCCCCAAATTTCGACTTAGATCTCAAAATTCTGACTTACATCTCGGAATTCCGTCTTATATCTCGAAATTCCGACTTATATATCAAAATTGCGACTTATATCTCGGCATTTCGACTTAAGTCTCAAAATTCTGACCTATATCTCGGTATTCCGTCTTAAATCTCAAAATTCCGACTTATATCTCGGCATTTTGACTCAAGTCTTGGAATTCCGACTTATATCTCGAAATTCCGACTTATATCTTAAAATTTCGATTTAGTCGGAGTCTCAGTTCTCAAAAAAAACTAAAGGATCCGATATTTACGATTTTGTAGCACTGGTATATTAAATATTTATACATCATAACAAGCCGTGTTTCATTATGATTGAAATTTATCATTTAGATTAAAAGTATTAAAGATCTAAAATTAGGTGTCTAAAAATACAGTTGCAAAGTCTGCTTGCGTAATAAACCACCCACTCAGCTCCAAAACTAGTTTATTTTTATTGATTGTGTTTATTTTTTTTTTTTTGACAAATATATTATAGCAATATACACAGGTCCACACAAAAAGTGGTGTAAGCTGGAAGTCGGAATTCCGAGACATAAGTCGGAATTCGGGAATATAAGTCAGAATTCCGGAATATAAGTCGGAATTCTAAAATATAAGTCGGAATTCCGAGATCTAACTCGGAATTTCGAGATATAAGTCAAAATTCCGAGATATAAGTCAAAATTTCCAGATCTTAATCAAAATGCCGAGATATAAGTCGGAATTTTGAGATATAAGTCGGAATTCTGACATATATATGTCGGAATCCCGAGATCTAAGTACGAAATTCCGAGATCGAAGTAGGAATTTGTACTGAAAATAAAAATTGATGTTGCCCTTCTACGCCTTTAAATTTTTTTATTATGACCTCATTAAATTAAAATTTTGGTGACGACCGAACTCAAACTAACCGAAACTAAAGATGGAACGATTTTAAACAGGTTTTAACCATATTATATTCTTTAAAAAATATTCATCTTTAATCGAATAAAAAATTTTGAACGTTAGTTAAAGAATGCCATCGTTATGTGTGTGTATTAGATTATTAAAGAGGAATCTGGCATAATTTTTTATTCTAAATATTAAAAATGTAATTATCCATCAAGCGTTTTAATATGTAATCGAGAAAATGATCAACACAAAAAAAAATTTCAGTATTTTGAACTTTTATAGTATGAGCTATTATAGTATGTGCTAAAATGCATTCTGACTATTTTTCGGGCATCTTTAAGGGATTATTAATAATAATATTAAAAAGATGTCTTTACATGCCACAGAAATAAAACCTATTTTTTTGAAACCTATAAACATGTGTTATATTCTTTTATAATTTTCTATTTGGTATATATTATTCTGTATAATCATTTCGAGTAAGTAAAAGTTAAAAATTAAACAGTTTTTAATATATTTGTAATTGTGTTCTCCTATATTAACCACTATTTAGTATATTGAAGGCCAATATCCAAATAAGGAAGTCATAAAAACTTAAACTTAAAATTAAAAAAAAAATTATATTGTTGCGAACTTTAAAATATATTTTTAGTTTATACAGGGTGCCACAGATTCGAGGGCATGTATGGGGATCTCGGAAACCGTAAGAGATACGAAGTCGGTTAAATTATGGCAAAGTTGTGTATTTGCGTAACTAACAATGTCCACTTTAGAAAGTTGTAAAATTCCGAGTACTTCCGGAGATATCCGGGAAAAACCGAAATTTGCCGATTTCGTATATATTTTTTTCTGACGTTATTTAAAGAGATATGGAAAAACAAAAGACGCTTTCTGATGGCCACTTTTTAAACTCTACAAAACAGCGTTGAGAGATTTTCCGTACGACGTTTCCTTTTTGGTTAAACCATCATCAACTTTATTTTTAAATACGGGACCTGAGTTTTTATTTAATTTTTTGAACCCCTTATTATCCCAATTACAAAAATGTATAACATTTTATATTTATTAACAAATGTGGAACGCCCCTATAAAATGATGTGCGTTCCTTGTCTAACTCATTGTCTCTTATGGAAAATATGTTTATTTAACAGAAAAATATTAAGTGTCATACATCATTGTAATTGGGATTATAACTTATTTAAAAAAATGCAATAAACAATTAAGTGTCGTATTTAAAAAAAAAAGTTGATGGTGGTTTAACGAAAACAAATCGTACGGAAAATCTCTCAACAAGTTTTGTAGGCTTAAAAAAGTGGCCATAAAGGAGTGTCTTTTGTTTTTCCTATAAATAACGTCAGAATAAATAAAAACGAAATCGGCAAATTTGTTTCTGAATATTTCCGGAAGTACTCGAATTTTACAACTTTCTAAACAACATGTTTTTAGGCACCTAAATGCCAACTTTGCAATAATTAACCGACTTCATATCTTACGGTTTCCAGATCCATCATGCACTCGAATCTGGCCCTGTAGTTTGTAAAGTTAAGATAAATTAATTTACTTTATTATTGTTTTAAAGTTAATAACCTTGGATTTCTCTATTCCAAACTTCTGCGAAGGGTCCTGAAAGCACTGTTTTATTTTATAATATAAGAAATCATTCCAGCTAATTTATCAGCAGTTACAATCTGTATACCCTATAGGTATCCCAAATAAGACTGCTTCAATGTCTTGGAACTGGCATCTTTCACAACTTTTAGCATTCATTATTCTATCCAGAGAAGATCTGTTCATTTATTACTAATTGTAGTTTAACGAAAAAGCTTCTTCTCTTACCCACCGACGAATTGTGGAAGATTTGCTGTAACGAATTAGCCAATGTAATTTCTTCTTAAGCCACTCCAAAATAGAGCAACACTTTTTCTGAAACCTATCGTTTGTAGAGGTTTTTTTTAAACCTACTTTATTTAGTCACCAACAATGACTTATCCCAAGATTTAAAAAAAAAAACAATTATTAATTGGTAGTCATGACCATAGAAAGTTAGACAATATCTAACCCAACTAACGAAGAAAATGGTAAAACTGTATTATTTAATGACACTTTCACCATATCGCAATTAAAACATAATCATAAAAAAATTAGAATAATATTAATCTGAAACAATTTCCTTATTTTCTAGTTGTTTGTATGCCTAAGGCTTTCTTCTGCCACTAGCCCCAAGCAATCAAATTCAAATAATGGAATAAAAAAACGTTCAGAAGGTATTTTACACGAAATTTCATTCAATTCCTTTGAATCTAACCCTATAACCATACATGCAAGTATATCGCCAGATTTAATTATACCCTCAGTTTCAACCACAAGTTACTTAGGTAAGTAAGTTATTCTAAGTTTTCTTTTTAATATCATATTTAAATAGGTTAAATTATTAAATGTAGTAATTTTTACACATGCTCCTGTCAGGCAATACAACATTTATGTTTTTTGTATCTCCCTTTGCTCTGTAGCATAAAGTTTCTGAGGCTCTGTCAAAACTTAAAATAAAAAAAGAAAATTATTTACTTTGCCGTGGGCATGTTAAAAAAACAATTCGCTAAAAAACCGCTAGAGTATTGTAGTTGCAGTACAAAGAGTTGATTGCTAGAATATAGGAAGCAAGGCAACATTATTTTTCTAAAAGACACATTTTTACAAACTGTAATAAATTTGGTAGCATTTCTTTTATTTAAATGGTTTTATAAAACTTAGTATAGTTCAACAAGATAAGATGTGGACAATTCGCTATTTACCACTTTAACTCTGCAACATACCAAGAGGTAGAAACAAAAAAACCTTATGGTGGTAATGTTAATTATTAATTATATAATACACACTATTCTTGCCAATCTAAAGATGTTATGCGCACGCAAGTGAAACCTATGGCTCGGTTTGCTTTCACTTAAGGCCACTAAAAACCATTACTGCACATGATATACCTGGTGGTGCGTCGCCGAGTAGAACATAGGAAATCCCATGAAAATTTTAAGGGGGTTAATTATTGGCTCCCCTCTACATTTTACAGAAAAAATGTAAGATAACTTTTTGAAAAGACCAATCTGACAAACCCTCGTGTCTCAGGTAAAACCAAACAGACACCAGCCACCAGCAAACAATTTGTTATAAGGCTTTGTTAAATCTGACGTACAGCTGAATAAAAGGAATGTTTTTTTTTAGTTTTATCAATCTCACAATCATTACATCTAACGTAAAAGACACATTAACTTTATTTTTTTATCAAACCTTTTATTTAATGTAACAATTAAGTTTTAACTAATAACAATTATTACTATCAATCATTAAAAAATAATTTTATCATACTAGAATTTAATTAAAACAATAGCCGTATCTGAAATATTTTCAATTTATTTTTCATCAACCCTATCTGGTCCATTTCAACCATTAAACGTTTTGTCAGTAAATTCGAGTCCAAAGCCATCGCAATAAATAATTGTAAATGTTTAACTTAGAAGATCGAAAATAGATACGAAAAAAGAGAGAACTGAACTCCTAATATTTTACTAGGTGTGAAAAAAATGAAACAAAATACAATAACTTTTTTGAAAATAATAGAGAATTACATAAAAACATCAATTAATCAATTATTTAAAGAACACCCCCATTAACAGCTAAACAATATCCCAACCAATCATAAAATTCATCTCTACCGTTGCTAAGTTTGATATTGCTAAATTTTATTACATTCTAACAAAAATAGCGTTCTGTAGCGGGCTTAGATTATATATATATATATATATATATATATATATATATATATATATATATATATATATATATATATATATATATATATATATAAATAAAACATTTTAAAATCAGGTATGCTCGCACAAGTCTATTAAATTTTTTTCTTGAGCATTTTTTCACTAAACTGTTAATATACACGGTGCACAGTAGATTTTGATACCAAAGTTGATTTTTAAAGGGAACACTAGTCTTTTAAATTCATTTTCGGATTCTGTGTCCAATTCTACGCATGATTTATGTTGCATATCCTACACCTTATATCTTTATATATATATATATATATATATATATATATATATATATATATATATATATATATATATATATATATATATATATATATATATATATATATATATATATAAAAAAGTAGGATATGCAGCATAAATCATGCAAGTGACAAATGAATGATAAAATTCTAGTGTTCCCTTTAAAAATCACTGTACAAATTAGCCTGTCCACATATTTACAGTTTATTGAAAAAATGAGCAAGAAAAATTTAATAACTTCTTTCCCAACCCAATACCTGATTTTTAAATAAATTTATTCCATATTTAAGCCGCTCACTGTATAAATATAAAGTTTAAGCTTTGTTGGCTTTTGTACCATTCAATTTTTACGTTATTTTTAATTTTGATCCTGTTTTAGTCTCATTAAAAAATTGCTGTACCCTCTAATCTACTATTTTTATTAAGATTATTTAAAATTATAAAAAAGACGATTACTGAACAACAAAATTGAATTTTGCAGGAACCTTACTTCTCCGGTAAATTGGTAGTTACCGCACTAAAAATGGCTACTTACCGCACGATTGTGGATAAATTGCTATACGTACTTTATAATGTTAATTAAGGATTTTATTAAGCCCAAAACTTCTCACTTTGTTCGATTCTTTATTTCTGGGGTATCTAGGCTGTAAAATCTTCTGCCAATTTTTTTTTCTTCCAAATTGCCAAATCTGTTATCAATGAAGTGTCTTTAGATTCTAAGCCTTCGAGGATAATAAGCTTACTATTAAAAATAAAATAGTCTATACTAAATTTGCTGATTACTTGGGCTAATATTATTGTAATATTATATTGTTTCAGTGTATTTTCTTTGAGATTACTTGCCTTACAATTGGCAAAATGGGACCACTTCGGTCCAGGTCCTGGGGCAAAACGAACTGAGTCTGCTTAGCCCTATTAAACCCTATAAACTTGCAAATCACCTGCAACAAAAAAGAAGAAAACCCTCTAAAAAACCAACAAAATTTCAAGATAAAAAATAAAAAAAAAGGAATTGAAAGGAAAATTTTAAGAAATTTTCGATTAAAAAGTTAGGAAGTTCTGAAAGTGTTTTAATTATTTATGACGTTTTGTCATAAATAACAATATGCCAATATGTCATTCATGACAAAATGTCATAAATAGTATAAAAGCTTTCAGAGTTTTCTAACTTTTTAATCCGAAAGTATTTAAAATTTAATTTAAATTTCTTTTTTTGATTTTTTATCTTGACAAAGGTGGCCGACTTGCCACCGAAACGTGGAATAGTGTTCTTTAATTTTTGGGTTTTTCTTATTTTTTGTTGTAGGCAATGGTCCTATTTCCTAAAAAAATGTAAGGCGAGTAATCACAAAAAAAAACATACTGAAACATGAATCCGCCACAAAACTACAGAACATAGTTATATTATATTGTGTTTATAGGACCAACCAACAAAATTTTCACTATTCCAAATGCCAACGTAAGTCCTGTTCTACAAGAGAAAAACATTGAGCCTTCTTTACCTGGTTTAAGTTTAGCAGATCACCGCGGCAAATCAAACTTTGAAAGCGGTCTATCAAGTTTAAGTAGTGGGCCAGAAGTTATTAACATACCTGCAAAAAATGTTGGCTCTATTGCTGACTTTAATACTCTATTATATTCCGATGCCACATTTAAAGCTGGAGTAACGTCTTATGAAGTTAAATCTATACCAGGTAAGTATGTAAATAGAATACAACAATACAACACAGTACTGAAAGATACAGTCCGGTCAAATTAGACTAAAAAAAGAGCGAAGGTACATAAATTTACATCAAGCTAAAATAAGTAAAATTGTTAAAAACATAATTAAAAATAACATTTTAAAATTCACCATCGTTCCGATACTTGGAAAAAAATTGGCTCGAGGTCAAAGGTAAAAAATGGGTTTTTTGCGATTTTCTTTAAAACGGTAAGCTTTATGGTAAAATTACCTTTAATAAAAATTGTAGACTCTAAAATTATCTATAAAAAAAGTATTAATGATTTTTTTCTAAAAGCCACCGTTCCTGAGATATAACGATTCAAAAAGTTGTAAGTGTCATTGTATGCACACGTTTCCACGCCACCTTTAAGGTAGTGTACTTAGCACGTTTTTTTAAATTGGTTTTCCCAGTAGTCCTATTCCACAGGTAATGATTCTGTTTAATTGGAAACTATTGCATATTCGCAAGGGTTGAAATTAATAAAAGCAATGAAAAGTAAAAAACAGTAGAAAAATGTATTTGTCCGATTCATAATCTTCAATTACTTTTTCTTGTTGGTCTTCTTTTTGATCTTCTTCTTCTTCTACTTCTTTTTCTTCATGATCTCCTTCCTCTTCATTCTGGGTGTAAGTGAATTGCGTCAAAAGCGATGTATCGCATGTCTGTTCGTCCGTATCAAGCTAATGCTCTGCTGCGGGTGATTCAACATTGGAACACGACCGGCCTTGACAATTCGTGCATGCCAGAGAACAACACAGTACAACTTTTTTGCAACCAGATTTAGCACTGCATCCCTTTTCACAGTTGCAAAAAATTGTGTCCAGCAGTTTTTCCAGCGCAGGTGGGAGTAAAGTCTGAATTGGTTCTAATGTATTATCCACCAACTTCCAACCCCAATCTTTTGGGTCTAGCTGATAATTAAGCCACACTTAAACTTGGTTATATACCCGAAAAGATGTTGATGAACAGCAACTAAGGTTGGAGGAAGATAAGCTAATTGTACTTGTTATTTAATATTGTGTGTTTTTAAGAAGACATGCATATCGATACTTATCAAGGCAGTTAGTTTTTACTTATATTACAGCTACAGAGATGTATATACGTGACGTACTTATGCACACAATGACGCTTACTACTTTTTGAATCGTTATATCTCAGAAACGGTGGCTTTTAGAAAATAAACATTGATATCTTTTTTATAGACAATTTTATGGTCTAAAATTTTTATTTTAAGTAATTTTACCATAAAGCTTACCGTTTTAAAGAAAATCGCGAAAAACCCATTTTTTTCACCTTTGACCTTGAGTCAACTTTTTTTCCCGTACCGGAATGATGGGAAATTTTGAAATATTATTTTTAATTATGTTTTAAACAATTTTACCTATTTTTAGCTTGATGTAAATTAATGTACCTTTGAATGTCTAGATTGACCGAAGTACAGATTTGTTTTCTAGAAAAGATTTGCGAAATTGCGCTTTTACAGATTTTATCTAATTTGAAACAATATTACCTTTAAATTTTAATGTTTGCAATACTAAAGCGGAAAAATATCAAAACATTATTTGGATTTTATTTCAGTATGATTTTATATATTTTTATATATGTATTATTTTGTAAAATATTTAATAACATACTGAGACTTATTTATGGTTTTGTGGAATTATCCGTACAAAACGCAGTTTTTTATTTTAAATATTTATTCTACTTTTCCCTGTTGCCTTTAGGGCTACAAATTTAATATATACATACGTTTTATTTTTTGTTTTTTTTTTTACTGCAAAATTTACATTTTGAATAATAATTTTAAACAGCATAGCGTAAAGACAATAAACCAAAGTATTACCTAAACGATAAATTAAAATAAAATTTAAAAACTATAAGCAAAATAGGCCAAAAAAACTCAATAGCAGATCTTTATGCAATTTAATTCTTGACTAATAAAAATATGTTTTTTATGCATTATGTAAGAATAAAAGTATACCTCTACATCAGAGGTTCCCAAACTTATTTCGTCTAACGCCCACTTTGAAAATTAATTATTTTGTAGCGCCACCCATTTTTTTCACCTTAAAAATCTCAATAACATATTAGTCTCGCCTGGAGTTTAATTAAACCTATATTCTAAAAGACACTTTTCTTGCCAGAGAGAGCACTATTAATGCAACTTTACAATATTAAGAGTATATTTTATTTAAAATTAACAATAATCAGCATTGAGCAATAATAATTCAACTTTACAATATTAAGAGCATCGGGGTAGGGGGCTGAGTGGCGGGAGGGCGAGCGAGTACGATGGATGCATGCGGCGGAACGTCACGTCTAGAGGTGGGAAATTCGAATATTTTTACTGAATCGATTCATTTAATTCATTCAATTGAAAAAATTCTTTCGCAACCGATTCACTTTATTATGATGCCGGTCGGACTCGGTCGGTTTTGAATTTCCCAAAAATGTGATAGTTATGTTAAATAAAGAAATTATTTAAAAAATATATTTGGAACGAAACTTTCAAAAACTATAATTAATAAAACCTTCAAATGTACCTCCAAATTAAGTCTTTGTTTAAAAAAAAGTTAAAACAAATAAAAAAGTTATTTTAATTACCAAACAGGTATATAGCCAAAACTGCAAGTTTTGCCTAATACACCTCTGGTAATGTGAGCAAAATCGAAATAGTCAGGTCGTAGCACAAAAACAACCGATTTGCCGTCATAAAATACGGAATTACCGAATCTTCGAGTTCAAGTCCGATTCTGACCTAGTGACCTTATGAACGAAACGATTCATCCAAACTAGGTTCGTTATTCATCGCAGAGCGATCGAGCAAGTGGCTCAAAAACGATTTGAATCCATTGACAACGGGGAATTTATTTATTCGATCAGTGCACTGATTCGTTCTTTTTGAACGAATCGTTCGCAATTCTACACCTCTAGTCACGTCATTCGCCGGACGGTCGCGAGCCGCAGCTGTGTATTTGAGCACCTGCACTCCACAAACACGGACCGACGAACGTTGACGGACTAAAATACAGACTTACACAAATAAATCGTACAATATTTGTTCGCGCCTTCGCGCCAAACGTGAATTATAATTAAACCTTCTAATTTTAATTTATTTTTCTTAATTTTCGATTGGTAAAAAAAAAACCCCATTCGGAAATTTCTTCTTGGCGCAACAATATATACATATTTTTAACACGTGTCTTCGGAGGTGGGCACCTCACCTGCGACATTTAAAAACACAATATCTTTCAGTGTTTGTTTTTTTTTTACTTACTTTAAAATATAAATAGCGTTGTGAAGCATTAAAAATAAAAAATATTTAATATATTTTAATTTTATTAATATATATAATATTATATACAATAAAATGGGATAAAAATATGAAGTAATAAATGGATGTTGGTGTAGGATTTTAATTTCAGTGAATTTGAAAATATGAGGTAGATGAAGTTACAAATCACCCATCGCCCCCAAAATCACATTAGCGTACCCCCAAATTTTTTGGGTTTTCCCTTTCCCCCCCCTCCAGGCCCCAAGGGGTTTTCCCACAAAGAGTTTTTCCTCTACTTTACGAAAAAGAAACAATTACTGTTGACTTTCACTTATTTAATCAAATACTATATACATAAATTATGCACACATGTTTCTTTACACTATAGCTTTATCAATACAATTACAATCTAAGTTTACATGAAAATAATGATAGGAAAAACCCTTTATACATTTATTTTATAAAATAAATATTTTAAACAATAACGAACTATTGGTTTCCAATTGGTCATTTGAAATATAATCTGTATTTTTATATCTATTAATTTTTAAAGACACAAGTAATGGGATGTTTCAATGGTTTTTGGGCTAATAGGCTAGAGTCGATTGTCTGGTTGACTTGACGTTTCGCCAACACGAGCCTTTCACAGTTTACAAGTAATGAGAGTTTTTTTTCTCGGTCGGATATATGTAAAATTTTAAAATTATCATTAACCTGGTGATTACTATTTGTAATATGGTTTGCGTAAGCTGAAGGACCTGATTTTTTTTTAAATCTTCCTAATGTTTTGCTGTTTTTCAACTGCACCTTCAAAACAAGAATGGCAGAACTTTTAAAAAGGGGGGTTTAAAAAAAAAAGATCATTCAGCCGCGAAATTCAAAATAATCACCAGTTTAATGAGAATATTAAACTTTAACATACATATATCCGACATAGGCAAAAACTTTCATTATGGCGGAGCGATTCCGTAAGTCTATCGTGTCGTTTTTTTTTTTTTTTGGCGTAGAACCAGATCAAACCTGTTAGGTTTCTTTGAGTATGTCACCGGGCACATGAAATCGTATTTTGACATTTTTTTGTGGTCTCCTTTTTAAAATTTAAAAAAAGTGATTTTTTCAAAAAAAATTTTTTTTTTTTTTCCCCCCCAAAAACTTTAAAACTATCAAATATACCGAAAATTTTTTTTGTCAAATTAAAGCCCACACTGTGGGGCTTTTAACCTTTTTAAAAAGTTTGGGCACAATTCCCTTTCATTCCTCTAAAAAAAATTTTAAAATAAAAATAAATATTTTTGGTATTGAAATTTTCACCAATCAAAAAAACTTTTTTTTTTTTGAAAATATTTTCCCCTACATGCAGGAAAATATAGCCAAAAATAACAAAAGTTTTGAAAAAAAAAAAATTTTTTTTTAATTGTTTTAAAATTTTTTAAAAATTTACCCCTACCCCCGCAACTCCCTTTAAAAAAATTTTTAAACCAAATTTAAATTTTTTAAAGTATTAAATTTTTAAT
>JAHBCN010019706.1:0-15715 GCA_019359885.1 Listronotus oregonensis
CCTTTTTTTTTAAAAATTCCGTATTGTTGAAAAAGTGTTATCGTATACTGAATAAGTAGAATCAGGAGCGATAGAAACAGCATAAGAGAGACTTAAATATTTTGTCATTAAATCTAGGGGTGGTTCCCCAGCTTCGACTAACATTCTTTCCATGGGACTAGTCCGAAATGCCCCTAGGGCTATACGTATTCCTGCATTGTGTACTAAATCCAACCTCTTTATTAATGATTGTAGAATATTACCAATTTTCAACTGACCTTTCACCTTGGCATGAATAAAAACAGGACAGTTGCGTTTTCTGGATACGTAAACACAATTTTTTCGTCAAAAATCTTCAATTTAAAGCAGACAATTAATTATATTTTAAAGATAAACGAAGCAGATTAAAAATACGTTATTATTTCAAAACATAAATTTCGACAGTACATTATAAAATAAAATATTGTACAATGTACAATATTCGCCCGAAAAACCCTAACATTATTCGTTTCGAAATTCCAGACTCGGCTCCTTCGTGGCCTTCTCCGTAAACATCTCACTCTACCGTAAAAGTTCATTTTGCGGACGTATAACGTAAATATCCATTACGTTGTTTTGAAATTATTTTTTTCTCAAATTTTTTTTAAAAAGTGGGGGTTACTTTAAAATTTTAAATGAAATTATATTTTTTTGTTTTTTAAAGTATAAACCTACGTAAAAGTAGGTCTGTGGTTAAAAAATTGCTTTACTGGTTATTAAATTATGTCTAAATATATTATCACTTAAAAAAAAATACTTAGATTAAAATTATTTATCGTCTATTCCGCTAAAGAAGTTGTTCAAAATGTCTTTCTTTGATTTTCTAATGCGTTCCTGTTTTTTAATCATTTTTATTTCTGCTTTCACATTGTAGGTTTTGGGCAAGTAGAACGGACTCTATTTCTCATGTTATCTGGAGTTGTAGCCGCAGTAGCCATTTTTTATTCTTTACACGGACGTATATAAGGGGGGGGGGTTTTGGTGGTGCGGACCCCCCCCACCAATCAGACCCATCTTACTTGTCCAACAGAAAAAAATTACATGCACCGCGCGGATTGTAGACAATGTGGACCTTCGTAACTTTTATTGCCTCTGCCCTTGGACGTCTTGATTTGTAATGGTCCAGCGTAGTCAACTCCAGAGTGGTAAAATGGTTGTGATGATGTAACTCGTGTTGTCGGAAGTTGTCCCATTAATTGCTCGGCTGTCTGGGCCTTGAATCGAATACACTTTATGCATTTCCCATGTTAGTTTTGACTGTTCTTTTCCCATTGACGATCCAGTACATTTGCCGAATGTATGCTAATATTAGCTGGTTTCCGCCGTGAAAAGGGGTTTTTTAATGAGCATCATTAATAACCAATTTGCTAAGGTGACTATTAGAATGCAGAATCGGGGGGGGGTTTTTTGGGGGTTAAATGACAGATGCGATTTCTGCAGCCTTCCCCCGACACGAAGATTCCCATCAGCATCTAGAAGTGGATTAAGATTGAGTATCTTACCAGCCTTGGGAACTTGCTTTTTCTAGTAGAGCATCAATTTCCTCTTTGGGGACCCCTCCCTTGTCAAAGCTATAGCTACGTTCGTGATTCTTTATATAGCCTCACAGGAAAAATCAATGAAGTCATATTTATTGAACGAACAGGGCAGTTGACCCGACCACCTCGAGCAATCCACCTATTTTTAAATATTTGATCCAAATAACAACGGGCTTTAATTTCATAAAGGTCCAGTCTGAAGCTCCGTGCTGCTGAAGCCATAAAAGGTAACTGTGAAGAAGAAACTGGTTATCGTTGAGCTTCCGCCTTATAAGTAGTTGAAGACAAACTTCGCTGTCTGCTAAAGGTGTTCTAATAACGTAGGTACAAATTAAGGTTTTTATGGACGCTTTGTAAAGAGACTGTAGGTAGGTAGGTTTAAAGCGAGTGGGTATAACACCCTTCCACCGCGACCGATCGGTCTATTGTGGCTCACACCCCTTTATATTTCTCCCACCTGGTCCAGACCCCTAATTAATCTGATGATCCTGTTGGGGGAGGTCTTTTTCCCCCCCCCGGGAACAAAAGGGGGCATTGCCGAGGATTGCGGGGCTTAGTCGTGCCATTGCTGGCACGAACACAGTATGTTTCTGCCGATTCATCCCCCCCATGCACATGCGGCATTGGCGTCTTCCGCTGGCCGACTTTTCATGTGGTATTTTTTTCTGAGTGTCCCGTGTACAGTCCATTAAATTTTAAGGTGTACCCTTGACTGCTCCAGTAGTTTGACAGTACATTGTTGTTTCGGTGGGCTTATGAAGGCCGGTGTGTCCAGGTATCCACAGTAGTGTAACCTTATTGTTTTGACCCAGTTTGGTCAGCGCATCCTTGCAATTCCAGACGGTTTTCAAATTTCCGGCTGGATTCAAAAACCTTAAAAGCTGTTTACTATCGGAGAATATTTTAATTGTCTTACGTATGCAGTGCCGATCAACCAGCGATCTAGCACACATCTCAATAGCAATTACCTTCGCTTGAAGTATGGTTGCGAGATTGTCTAGGCTATAGGCCTCTGTCCATATATTCCAGCTCCAATACCGTCCTTGGTTTGGAGCCATCGGTGTACCAACAGATGTCAGCCCGGAACAGGTGGGTTTTTTCGACTCCAGGCCCCCCTTTGTGGGTAGACTACACTGTAGGGTCGGTTGTAATTGGTTGCTGTAGGCATTATGTCTGAGGGCATTCCCAGTCTGTCACAGGTCAGAACATTCCTAAGGAGACTGGTGCTCTCCATATGACACGCCTGCGGTTTGTTACTGACCGCTTGATAGAGTCTGTATGTTGCCCACATTGCCTCTCTCTCCAAGTAGATATGCAGAGGAGGCAGTCCTAGGAGGGCTTGGTGTCGAGCGCAGCGCGCCCATGGTCATTAGGCAGGCCTGTCTCTGTAGGCTAGATAGCTTTGCTTGGGTTAGCCGCTGCTGCCCCTTGCAAAGAGAGACTATTGGTATTTATGACACAAAGGGAAGAATAAATGTTTACAAGTTTTTATTAAAACAAATATACAATATATAAAATATGGTGCGACATGCCAATGGGGAATATCAGCTGACCAGGTCAAATGTTTAGAAATATATAAAAATACCTAAGATCGTACGTTGTTGCCGATCTGGAACATTCAGGTCTAAAGGCGCCTACAGACACACGAACATTCCTTGAGATATGTACGCACGAACAAGTACGCGCGTATATATACGTTTTGTTTGAATTGCCTACACACGTAAAGAAAATTTACTATCAATTTGCTAATAAACATGGGGACCGTCAGTAATCATGATTTAAATTTGTTGGCAGTGGCGGGGGGGATAATAAAGAAAAAAAAAAACCCCGACTTTTGAATAACCGAAGCCACCAAGTAAATGGGTGAAGAAATGGTTGTTGCAGCGTGATTTTTTTTTACATATAAATCTACTGGAAGAACTTCGTTTAGAACCGGATGATTATCGAAATTATCTCCGTCTGGATAAGGATAGCTATGTATTACTGTTTTACCAATATCTTATACGCATCGTTTTTTTATTTCCTATTTATGTCCCCCCTTAGATTTAATTTTCCATAAACAGGGGTAATATTTATAAAGCTCTAAAAACCCCTTTTTAAAAAAATTCCTTTGAATAATTTCTGCTATCAGCCATGATTTAACACAGTTAACAGAACGTGGTTAACACGAACCGCACTGATATTATTCCTGGTACGTAAGTTCTTTTTAGCTACACACAGAGAGATATGTAGGTGCAACTCGTAGGCGCGTGCAAAATTTAAAGGGGGCGACTGAATACATCTTCATTTTTTTTTAAAAAGAGATATTGTCTCCCAAAATAGATATGTACGCGCGTACTTGTATGTGCGTACATATAAAAAAAGGAATGTTTGTGTGTCTGTAGGCGCCTTAAAGGATATTTGACTTCGACAAATTTTTGGGTTTAATTAAACCAAGGTATAAAGTTTAATTACCCAAATTAAATTGGTTCAATTCAGTAAAAGTTAATAAAATATACAAAGGATGGATATTACTTTAAAAAGGCAGTGATAGCCTTGTGATTTAGAATTTTTTCATTTCAAATTTTGGCTAAGTTCTTGGAAATAAAAACTCAGAAGCTACAAACAAGAATCAGTTGTTTACATTCTTATTAATAGCTCTCAAATTTCCAAATTATGTAACAGAAGAAATCACAAAAATTGCCTTAAATTTTGGCGAAAAAATTTACTTGAGTTTGTAAAATAAATTATTTTATTTCACTCAAAAAAAAACCGAATCGCGTTCCCGACTGCGAAGTCCATTAAGGCGTAGAGATACGACGAATCTGCCGCAAAAGAGAAAAGTAAAATTTTTTCCAAATTAAAATTCGAAATATTACATTTTTGAGATGCCCCATATCACTTGTCACTCGTGTGACACTTGGTTTAATTTATTGAAAAATTATATTTAAAAAGTTAATTGTTTAGTAACAATTTTACATTATCACTTTATGAAGGAAACCTGTTTTTATCTACCGCAAATTAATGCCAAAGTTTTGGTTTTCTCTTATGGGACTGTTTAAAAACAATTTACAAAAATTTGTAATTTTACCTTGCTTAGATGTGGCAACATGATACGTCAACACGGGTTCGTACAGTAATACAGTCAGCTCCTTCTGCGCCAAAATTTCGCGACTGGCTTTGTTTGTTTAGTTATTTTTGGATTGGTAGAGCGGTGTTGCCAAGATTTTTTAAGGATTATACTGGCTAGAAAGAGTTTTTTATATTGTACAAAGAATGAAAAAAGAATGTTATCCTACCTATGACTATGGTAAAATAGCTTTTATGTTGTCAGATGTATTTTTGCATCAAATTAACTTCTTAAAACAATAAATTTGTGTAAAGGGTGGGAGCCTATTTTCAGAGAATTGGGAAAACTACAAGAGATAGATAGAGCAAATCTGATAGCACATTCTCCGGGTCGATTTTCGAAACAACTGCAATGGTAAAAAATGATCGGGGCTAACTGAATAAGTCTCGGAAATACAGGGCGTTTTTAAAAATTTGAAATTTTTTTTCTATTCAACCCGACATAACTAACTAGACATTTTTTTTCGGTTAGGATTAGCGCCATAAATGAGGAGTACTGACTTTTTAGTTAATAGTTAAAGGTTTGTAAAAAGCGTTGTTGGTGTTGTTACCAATAAGGGGACTGTCGCAGCTAGCCCGATCTTGCAGAGTAATTTACAACACTTTCTTTGATAGTAATTTTAACAATCTTACTTTGTATAACATATTTTTAAACCTGTCTGTGAAGTATATCTGATGGTTTAATAATTATGTATAAAAAACTTTATTTCATTAAGTGTGCTTTGCTTCATTTTCGTCTTTAGTTAAAGCTGTTTTATTTTTCTTGTCATATTTATGCCCATGTTTTGGGGAAAAATTTTTTTTTTAATGGACGAGTTCCTTCTAGGATAAAAAAAAAAACATAATTAATTATTGTAAAATTGTAAAGTCATTTTATGTAATACACAAAAGAAAAAAGTAAAAATTATAAAAAAAAACCCCTGCCATATTAATTTTAGATGTATAAACACTGATGAAGGCTTTTTTCCGAAACGTTTGTAATTGAACAATATAAAAAAATAAAAATAACCTTTTAATTTCAGAATAAATGTGAACCAAAACTCCCAAGAAATTAAATTGAAGAATATATATTTTAAAGGTTCAGAAAGCAAATAATCAAAAAAATATATATATATATATATATATATATATATATATATATATATATATATATATATATATATATATATATATATATATATATATATATATATATATGTATATATATATATATATATATATATATTCTTCGTTTGTTGATTTTTGATGTATGTTTATCCCAAAATATGCCATTGATCTGAGCTACGGCCCTTTTTCCCTGTATGTTACGTTCTCTAATTGCTTTTCCAGGGCTCCGTCGTTAGTTATTTTCATACCCAGGTATGAGTAACGACACTGTTTAATATGATGTCCGTCGTTTAGACTTAGCTCCTGTTGTAAACCCCCAATACACATATACTCAGTCTTTTGCATGTTAACCTCTAGCCCCCACTTTCTATACTATTCTATTAACTTTCTAGTCATATACTCTAGATCCTCGTAATCTTGGGCTATTACCACTTGGTCGTCCGCAAAACAGAGAGTATACAGGTTAGTGTCGTTTAGGGGTATGCCCATATTGCTACATTGCCTTTTCCATGATTTTAAGGCCAACTTTTTTCTATTATTTGCGAGATGCAGAATAAGTGATCGACCGTAGATCTTTCTGCTTTATAACCAGCTTGTTCCTCAGCTTTCCATATATTCTGCTTAATGTGCTGGTGACGGCTATACCCCTATAGTTGTCGCCTTCTTCGTCTTCCTTTTTAATTTATTTTTTTTTACACCGTTACGCCAGTCCCAAGCCGGGGGTCTTATCCTGCAAGAGATGAGAAAGTGTGGAGGGGGAGAAGTAACAACCTCGTTAAAAACCCAGTGTTTATCTGGCCCGGATGATAGCACCCTGTGGGGCTCCCCCCGGATACGGCGAACTGCTGTCTTGTAGGTGGATGTTGGCTCATCAAAGACAAAAAAGAAAACTTGTTTAAAAATTTTCCCGGTCCTCCAGGTTGGGGTTAAAACTGGGCCCAAACCCCCCCGATATTCAAAAATTTAAAAAAAAGGTTAAACAAACCAGTCATCAGCCTCGGAAAAAGTTTAAATAAACTTGTGGTATTTTTTTACATGTTTTTCTCATATCCGGGAAATTTCCCACATTTTCCGACACACCCTGTTTAGTTTTAACAAAAATCACAATAACTAAATTAAAATAAAAAGTAAGTAGACATAATAACTATACAATTTTTTTCCAATACAAATAAAATAAATGGTCTACAAACAAAAATAGAAAAAATAAATTTATAAATTATTTTTGGCCTTAGAAAAAATAATAAAATAAAATTCGAAATAGTATTATTTGACAATCCCCAGGCAATTTTTTTTCTGTTTTCAAGCAAACAATATCGGCGTATGCAATATAGAAGACCCGTCCCAAAAACTAAAATAACCGAAAATAAAATTCAAATACGGAAGGAGTTTTTTTTTCTTTACTATCGTCCTTAATAACGCATGGAAAATTTTATTTTCTCAGAAAAACTAAAAAATAAAAAATTATGTTGTGAATAAAACTAGAGAATATATTTTTAACCTAAGATTTATGTTAAGGCCTTATAATTAATATTATTTAACATAAATTCTCATTTACAAATAATATTTTTCTACTTGCATGCGCAAAGTACTTTTTAAAAATTAAAAAAAGTTTCTAAAAGGGGGAAAATTGCAAAAGATGTTTTGCCCAATTTTGGGGCCCCCGGGTAAAAAAAAAAAAAAAATTTAAAATTTAAAAAAGAATTTAAAAACAGCCCCAAAAAAAATTTTAAAAATTTTTTTTGGGAAAAACAAAAATTTTTTTCTTGTAGGCTTTTTTCGGCCCCAAAAAAATCAAAGTTTTTTCAGAAGAAGAAATATCTACATTTATTTAAAGAAACACCTGATGAAATATATCTTTTGATAAAAATTGCCCCTTTTTTTGGGCTTGTTTTGGGGCCTGCGGGCGAGAAGATCTCGAAAAATGAAAACATCCGACATCGAGGACAAAGGCAACCTAATTTTTTGTAAGATTCCGACGAAAAAACTTTTCCAAGAATTTTTCCCGTCTGAAAAGATCAACGGGGAAAATTTTGTTTTTAAAAATGGAAATATAAATTAGGCCACCGACAAACTTTTTCGGTTTTTTGTATATTTGGGGAATTTTAAAAAGCTTGGGATCAATAAAATTTGGAAAATGCCCGAGAAAACACCCCTTTTTTAAAATTGCCGAACCCCGAGCTATATACCAGCCACAGCTTTCCGGGGACTTCGGAACGTTACTTCAAATTCGGAAAAGGATAAGATTAAAGCGGTTAGGCGGGTTTGGGAAAACGAAACGGGAGCCGGGGGATACATTAAAAACAACAGGCTACAAAAAGGTGTTAAGAAAAAATTTTTTTAAAATGCAACAAACCAAAAACTCCCCAAAAAGCCGATGAAATGCCGTTCCACAGACGTTTTTCAAACAGCTGACAAGATTTCGTCTTAACATCGAGCAGCGAACCATCATCGACGTTCCTAAGAAATCATTTAAAATCGGCCATAAACCTTCAACCCCCAACTAATTGTTTTTTAAAAATACTGTTAATAAAAAAATTTTTTTTTATAATCAGTTAAAAAAAAAATTTTTTTATTTACTTTGGTTTTTTAAAAATTTTCTGAAATTTTTGTATTTTTAAAACATATTCTATAAAAAACGTACAAAAAATTTTTTGAAGTAGGAAAATATTGTTCCTAACACTTGGAAAGTGAGTTTTCCCAAAAAAACATTATTATATTAGCCACCTTGGAACAATTTTGCTCAAATGCCATTAAAACCATATATATTTAAAATATATATATATTTTTATATATATATATATATATATATATATATATATATATATATATATATATATATATATATATTATATATATATATATATATATATATATATATATATATATATATATATTATATTATATATATATATATTATAAAAAAAAAAAGGGTTTATTCATAAGGAAATCTTAATACTTCAGGAACATACTCAGGGTCCAAAAATAAGCATAAAAGTCTATACACATATGGGTCCGCAAGCCCTTCGTTTCCAATATACAAGGTGTTAAAATTGTTATTTATATATATATTTTTTTTATATTTTTTTTATGTTTTGCTAACCATAATTTAAGAACAATAATTTTATTGAAAATTAAAATTCATATTGTTTAATTATACATTTTGTTTAATTTTTTTTTTTAATTTTGCCATAATAAAAGCAAATGCGTGTCATGCGTGGTATTTTTTTTTAATCCAAATATCTCAAAAACGGTTGCTTATATCGACTTTTAACAGGTATACCTTTTTGACGTAAAAATGACAAAACAGTTGTTTAATTTACTTAAAAATGTAATACAGTGCCGTACCAAAAAGGCGTGGAGGTGGCTCCCTCTAGAAGTAAGAGCTGTACTAAGATTAGATTTGAATCCGTCATACCAAAAAACCCCCGGATACCAAATGTTACTTTAATATTTACATTATCATAGATTTTATTTAAAAAATAGAAAAATTAAATAAAAACTTAACACCCTGTAGTTCGGAAACAAAGGCCTTGCGGACCCATATTTGTATAGACTTTTAGGTTTATTTTTGGACCCTGACTACGTACCTGAAGTATTGACATTTTCCCATGAATTACCTATATATATATATATATATATATATATATATATATATATATAATATATATATATATATATATATATAAAAATATATATATATATATATATATATATATATATATATATATATATATATATATATATATATATATATATATATATATATATATATAAATATATATATATATATATAAAATATATATACTACTATTATTTTTAAAATTTTCAATGGGACTGGTCCCACCTGATTACCAGAAGCGACAGCCACGTTGGGCTTAGTGAGTCCCCATACCATGTATGGTAGGGGACTCACTGTGTAAAAATCCCGGTTTGGTCATTTACATACAGGTAGGTAGGTAGCCGGCCATATCACAAATCCTGTTTTTACCAGTGTATTCATAGTATATTGCCATTGTTTAATTCTAAAGTTGTTTAGTTTGTTTGTGTTTTTCAAACGTCAGCAAATTTTTGTAAGCTTTTCCAGTTATATTTTTCATCAAATACGCTATTAAATAGAAAAAAAAACTGAAAAAAATAATAGCAACAGAATTTTAAAAATCGTTTCAGAGCCGGCAATGGCCAAAATCTGTTAAAACTAATGGCCTAATTAGCTGAAAATCTCGAGATTTGTCTGAATAAACGTTCGTTAAAAGTTTTTGTGTCAGGATAAAGCAAAAACAGATTTAATGTGGAAAAGGTTTCAGTAAAACGAAGCTCGATTTATAAATAAGAGTAAAGTTGTTTTTGAAGTTTGCCTTGTTAAAGGGAACTTTTTATCTAAAGTTACCATTTAGTCTTAATTTTAATAAAACATATTTTGTGCACTTTATATCTGCCTCAAATATATAGTGTGTCCCGAATTTGGCATACATGTGTTGCTATCTCGTTTATTTAACAAGATAGAAACGTTTAAATAGGAAAAGTTTTAAAGTATTTCATGCTGATTTTGACTGTGTAGTTATTTTTTTTTAATACAGTAGACACTTGGTACCGTAAACACAAAAAAAACAAGGGCTGTTTACATTATCGATTTATTCACGTTAACAAAGGTTATAACACATTATAGTATTAAACATGTATAAGTATAATTAACAAACAAAATGCATATATAAAATTCTTATTCTTATTTAAAAATATTGTAACGAAAGAAAACAAGACACAAAATTATTTTTACCCAAAAAGTTAGAAATTTTTGTTTGTTTTTGAGGGTTTTTTATTTTTAGCATAATAGGTTTTTTTTTTTAATTTTTTTTAAAACTATACAATCATTAATATCAACTTCATTCTCTCCAGCTCACTGAGTCGCTATATTTAAACAGACACGTTTGTTTCTACCGCCTCATCAACTTGGGATTCTTTAACTACTTCAACTCCGAAAATCACTGTCACACTGATTCCACTCTAAAACGTCGGACGCTTCAATAGTGCCCTATAAATACATAGACACAAATTAGGATCAATTTAAATATTTATATAAAAAAAGATGGGATTTACCCAAGGTACCAATGTATGTAAAAGCCAAAGCGATTTGGATATTGGATTCTGGAGAGTATTGTCCCATTGGCGTTTTAGCATAAAGGGGAAATTTTTACATCATCTTCTTTACATCATCTTTGGGGGGGAAATTGTATTTAAAATATTTCTACCATAATTTGAGGATCAAGATGATCTAAGCAGTAAAAATTGATTACTGCGTCTTTGATTGTCAGATTTTCAGGGCATCAGAAATTTTATTGTTTGCCACTATGGAAAAGACTTTTTTGATAATATAATTTCGTTATTGAATTATTTGGGCATTCTTGTTGAGGGGGGTGACATTAGGTGGTAGGAAATCGTTCAATTTTTCCATCCTCACTTTTAATTTCTTCGGTTGGATGGAGGGGCTTTATCCGTAGCAGCACAGCTTTTTTAAGATTTTATTCTTTAAAACCTTTAATTCAAGAAAACGTTAACTATTTAATCCGAAGCAAGACAAAAAAAAATTTGTTTTAAAAAAAATGGCCAGTTTTTGAAAATTTCAGTCATAAAAAACTGTTTTGAATGTTTAGTAAAGGCACTAAAAAATTTTTAAAATTTTTACTTCCATTTAAATAACCATATAATTTTTGGCCCCCGTAGCATTATGCCCCAAAAAGTTGTTCGTTTTTTTTCCTTTTTCAGGGCTTTTTTTCTCTCGAGACAAAATCTTTTTAAAAATTTTCAGTAGACCCCCGTTTCATCAGCTTTGAAAATTGTTCCAATAAGATTCAAAGTCTGATGTTTTTTTTTTAAATGAACTTCAAACGGATCTAAAGTTGGGGTTGGGGGGGGGAACCAAAACTCCCTTTTTTTTAATTTAAATAAACTAACCCTTTTTCAACCCACAATAGAAAATTCAGCCTATCGACCGGGAGGAAATTATTTTATTATTTGGGAAGTACTACGGCCGGTTTATCGGCCAAAAATTGGTTTCCCCTAAATGGAATTTGTTTGGTAGACGGGCCTTTGTAAAAAATGTTTTCCGTTAGGGGGTTTTTACCAATATTCCCTATCATTCTACTGTATTTAGATTGAGATAAAGCAAAAAAGTATCTGTTTTTAATTTTTGCTTGTGTTTTATTTGTATTGATTTTGGCTAAAAACTTTTTCCCCAATATTTTTTTCGTGGTTTTTTTTTTTTTATTCTAACCAAAAATTTAGATTTTTTAAAAATAATTTTTTTGTTAGCAACGCCGGCCCCCTCATCAACCTTCGTGTAAATTTTCCCCCTTTAAAATCCTTTTAATTCTCCCTTTGGGGTTTTAAAACCTTTTTTTGTACACCATTTTTCTCATAATCTACCTTTGCCAAATTTAATTTTTGGTGAGATTTAACTTTTTTTCCAGAAATTTAGGTATATTTTGTTCGCAGAAAAAAGCTGTTATCAGTTTTAAAAAAGGGTTTTAAAATCTTTGGATTTCTAGTTTTTGGGGGGGAAGTATTTTGTTCTGTGATTTTTTTATAGAAATAAAAATATTTTTTATACATATTGACTGGTCAAGTCTCAAAAAAAAGAGATATGTTTCGAAAAGGGGGGTCATAATTACATAAATAAAAATCTTATAAAGGATTAACAAAAGGTAGAAAAATAATTAAAAAATTTTAATTTTTGGGAAAAAAATTTTAAAAATAAAAAAAAAATTTTTTTTTTTTGAAAAATATTTAAAAAAAAAATTGCCCCAAATATGTGCCATTTGATAGAAAATTTAAATGTTGGGCAACTTTCCACGTTTTGTTTTTTTAAAAAAAAGAATAAAACCCCCCTTTCAAAAACATTTTTAAAAGGTAGCACCCGAAATTTTTTTTTTTGGGGTCCTTTCCAAAAAGTTCTTTCCCCCTTTTAGTTTTTTTTACCCCCTTTTTTGGATATTCAGTAGCCTAAAGCAGTTGGAAAAAAAGAAAAAGGATTATCAAAAGTTTGGCTTTCCCCTTTTTTTTTCCCGGGGCCCTTTGGGGTTCTACGGGGGCAGCTTTTGTCCCCTCTAATACTTATCCAATCCTCCTTAAATCGTTCCTTTTTATGTTTTTAAACCCCAAAATGGTTGGGTAATATCTTCTTGGGCTCATTTCCGTTGCGCTTTACATTGAACAACCACTATCTGTTTCCCCCTCGTCGCACATTTTGCAACTTGGGTCCCCATTGTATGAGCCATTTTTGTGGGTATCCTTTAAGTTATCGTGCTCTTTGCAACTCTTTTTTTAAATTTTCCTATTTGAATTAGTTCTTCCTTTGCTTTTGGAGGCCCCCATAAGTTTTTCCCCTTCCAACTTAA
This sequence comes from Listronotus oregonensis, assembly GCA_019359885.1. Lineage (NCBI taxonomy): Eukaryota > Metazoa > Arthropoda > Insecta > Coleoptera > Curculionidae > Listronotus > Listronotus oregonensis. The sequence goes on from JAHBCN010019706.1 coordinate 13,163, forward strand.
ACCCCCCGGGATTCCTCGTGTTTTTTCGGATTCATTTCCGGTTTGTCCTTCTGCGGGGTTTGGTCACCCAAGGGAGGTTCGGGGCCAAGGTTGGTGAAATTTTATTCCTGTCTCAGGTCACCCTTTTGTTTCTTTTTTTCCCCGAATGTCCTGGTATCCAAAAGAAGTTAACCTGTTGCGTTCCCCCGGGGTTCCCCAATTTTTTTAACATTCCCATGTCAGTTGGAGAGGGGTTTTCTAGTCCTCCAGTGACACTTGGGGTCTTTATTTGGACCGTTTTTTTAAAACCCCCGGGTATTTTCATTTGCCAGTCGAAAATATTATTTCCGTTTAAAATACAGCTTGTGATCCTTGAACTAAAATTGTAAATTTTTTTTTGACTTCCGCTGCTCCAGTTCACTGCTCGGTTTAACCAGATACCAATGTGTTCCAATCGTCCGCGCATCGGGTTGCTGGACTTTTCGATTAATTTTTACCTCAATTTTTGCTGAATAGTTTTGGGGAAAAAATTCTGGTCTGTTTACTTGTCCAGGATGTTTGCCTCTTGGAATATTTAAATTTATATTAAGGTTTTATGTAAAAGGTAAAAATATATTGATTTCTTTTACAGCAATGTCAATTAAAATCTTAGGAGTTAAAAGGTTCTATGTAATTAAGCATATTGTTATGGTTTCTATATGCTTTTACCGTGGTGGAAAATATTTATGATCCTGATATTGGTTACTTAAATCATGCATATTTGTGACATTATTTTAGCTTGGCAAGTCAGTGACACCGTAAATTGAAAGGAGTAAGCTTCGCCCTTTGGTCATTAGATGGCGTTCACGTGTTTCACAGCAAAAAAAAATTGTGCATATTTTTGTCACTATGGGTAAGATTTGGGTGCTAAGAGTGGTGTGAATCGAGTACTTAGAGAAAGTGAGTTAGGATTTAAAAATTATCTAAGAAGGTGTAAGCACTAGTTTTTGAAATAAAAAACGAATTTTGTTTACGAATAATTCCAAATGTTATTAAAGCAAGTGTCTTAAAGTTCCAAGGGCTTGTATTTGTTAACAAAATGTATTTGAAAACATAAAATCGTTTGTTTCCATCGAAAACAAAATTAATAAACAACCTGGTAATTTAAAACATATCGCAAACGTCAGATAAAAACTGTGCCAGTGAGCCCCTTAATTTCCGACTGGATTACGAAACAGGTTTCACAAATCGTATAATTCGCCGTGTAACTTTTACATTCGTTCATAAATGACTTAGTTCCCAAACTTGAAAATGACAAATAAACAAAATAAACCATTATTTAAAACGGGGCCTTTTTGAACTACTAAAGGGGAAACTCTGCCGGAGCTAATGGCTTAATTAGCTGAAAATCTCTAGATTTGTCTGAATTAATGTTCGTTAAAAGTTTTTGTGTCAGTATAAAGCACAAACAGAATTAATACAGAATAAGGTTTTGAGTTAAACGAAGTTGGTCCACAAAAAGACTAAATTTGATTTTGAAATGTCTTTGTAAAACGTAAGTTTTAGGATTCTGGCCATTATGCCATTGAGTCAAAAGGCTGTTATTTATTCTGTAACATATTTATTTAAGTTATTTTAACTTTGAAAGTGACGTATTTTAATTTTAATACACATTTTAATTTAAAAAATGTTCTTTTGACTGATGCTTTCATTAACTGGACCTGTATGTATGTGTAGGTATAGTTGAACTTTTCGGATATGCAGTTCCGATATTTTTTTGCATCCTTAACTGATACACTTTTGCAGAGAGAAACAATAAATTTACCAAAAAAAGTCATGTGTTTTCTTATTTCAACTGTTACTTGTCATATTAATGACAAATTCCCAAGTTTAAAATTTCACGTTGTCAAAAAATTATCTGCGTGCGTCAAAATAAAAATGCACAAAAATAGGAAAAAGCATAAACAGCAAATCCAACTCATTATTAATTGGTTTTTAGTAGAAAAGCAACAAGAACTACAGAAATTGCCTTGAACTTTTAAAATGTGGTGAAAAGGACAGCTGCCGGAACGAAAGTGAGTGCAAGAGCAATATTTAATTTAAAAAAATATAGACTAAAATCGGACAAAAGTTTTAAAGAAGTATCATCAACAAGAAATAAAGAGCATATTAAAATTACTGACTACTTAAAAAGCAAGATCCTGGATACCATTTATCGCATGTATGCACTTGAAGAGCATATTACCATAAAATCTCTTCATCAAAAATTAATGATGAAATGAGCAATCATTTTAACTTCTCCATTAGTTTTTTGAGAAAATGGGTAAAAGAAATTAGCTTTCAGTGAAAGAAAAGTAACAACCGAAAGTATCTCATGGATTTGTCAGATGTTTTTAATAAAAGAATTAAATTTTTGAGAGAATACACAAAAAATATGAGTCCACTTCAAAACGGTCTTACTCCAGTATTTCTTGATAAAACGTGGATATTCAGTAAAGGATCTTTTAAAAATAACTGGCAGGATGATACCAAAGCCACAAGCTCTTCAAAAGCAGTGAAGGTGAGTAAAATTGTTTTATTCAAAAAGAAACCATT
>JAHBCN010019707.1:0-15722 GCA_019359885.1 Listronotus oregonensis
TTTGTCTCAGGAATTTTTTAAATAATTGTTTAAACAATAAAAATTAAAAAAAAGGAATTTTATTTTCCGGTAAACTAAAAACTATTAGAGATATTCGATGGGTTTTTTTTAAAAATTTTAAAAAAACCAAAAAAAGGGTTTTTTTTATAGAGTTTTTCCGTCGAGAATACCAAAAACCTCCAAATAAGGAATTTTTCCCCAAAAACCCAATCTCCGTTCGGAAAAGTTTAAAGGGGGGTTTTTTTTTTGGGGGAAATAAAAAAGTAAAACTTACTTTAACAAAAAAATGGTTTGGGTCGACTTCAAAGTTTCTTTTAAAAGGGCCCAAAAATTTAAGGGTTTTTTTTAAAAGGCTCACTGTTCTTAAGGCGGATCAATATATTTTAATTCTAAAAACGGATAAAAAAGGTAGAGTTAAAAAATTTTTTATCCTTTTTTTAATTTTGCTCAGAAAGGTGGGAAATAACCTTGAAATTTTGGGAAAACCCCCAAAAACGGCGGAAAAAGCAGAGTAGAGTAGCAGTAGTGGGAGAGCGAGCCGGGGGGAGGAGAAGAGTATATATATATATATATTTAAAATTTAAAATTAAAAAAAAAAAAAAAAAAAAAAAAAAAAAGTAAAAAAAAAAAAAAAAAAAAAAAAAAAAAAAAAAAAAAAAAAGGTTGTTGAACCAATCGGTTGGGCCGTCATAATTTAGTTTTAAATTTGCAGGTAATTAATGTTACAATAACCTCTAAAAATATCATATATAAAAAATGCCCAAAAAGGGGCCCGAAAATGGCCCTCAAGAGCCCTAAAATCCGTTTTTTAACAATTTTGTCGATATCTCCCGAATAATGACACTTACGCAATTGTGTTTAGACGAAAAAAAAGGACAGTTTATTAACTGCAAAAATGATTCTCATCACCTTTGTCAAAAATTTGATATTTTTGCAATAATCGACCATAAATGCGCCAGTATATTTGCACGTGTTTCGTATCTCGAAAAGGTGTTTTAAGCTACTTACCTTCCAAACGGACGGACAAATTTTTTTTAAATAACTTACGTAAAAATGCATATTTTCAGATTTTAGGTTTAAAAAAAAAAACGTGTACAATAATATCATTTTACTGTTTCCTTTTTTTTGTTTTCTTAGAATTTTAAAAAACTCGAGTTCAAAGTTATTTTTTGCTCGATATTTTTGACCCTCCTACCAATCTGTTCATATTTTTTTTAAAAAGAAATTTTTTACCAATTTCTTTTGGATTATGGAGCTTTGGTAGGTGTTGAATACATTCCGCAAAATTCAATAAATATATTTGTGTATTTTTATAAACAACGTGTTTTTCTTAGGGCGGTTTTGAATTTCAAAAGTTTTTAAAAATGCTCGGGTCTATCAAATTAATAAATATTAAGGACCATAAACAACCCTTTTAAATAGGATTTTGATTTTGAATCAACATTTATTAATCAAGAAGATGAAAAAAACTGTAAAAAAAATCCCTTACTTTTTTTTTTGGTTTTCAGACAAAACGTCATTGGAAAAACGGGGCAATATTTAAGTTTTCCATTTTCCCTTTTTTTGGAGCACAGGGAAAAAATTTTCATTTTTGTTATCTCAATTTAATAAAGATCATTTATTTCTGTAGGAAAACTATTCTGTATTTATAAAAGGGCAGAATGTGATCTTTAATACAATTTAAAAACTCAAAAAATTTTAACACGGGGAAAGTACATGAATGGGTAACAAACGTCAACGCCATCCCACTGACCAAAAGGGGGAAACATACTCCTCTAACTTACGGTTAAGACTTGCCGAGCTGAAATAATGTTACAAACATTTGGAAATGTATGCCCAATCTTGTGGACTATTAACAATAGTGTAGTTAATTTCTTAACTAACTTTGTAGAGATTTCACCCGACATCTTGTGACCGGTTTCGATCCCATTAGATCTCAAAGACAAGCTAGTCAAAGGTAAAAATCCTAATACCTTATTCAGTACGCATTGAAACACATGAATGGGTAACAGACGTCAACGCCATCTACGGCCAAAGGGCGAAGCATACTCCTCTCAACTTACGGTGTCACAGACTTGCCGAGCTAAATAATGTTACAAACATTTGGAAAATGTATGCCCCAAAACTTTTACGGACTATTAACAAGAGTGTAGTTCTTTCTTAACTAACTTTATAGAGATTTCACCTAACGACATCTTTGACCGGTTTCGATCTATATCAGATCTTAAGGCTAGTCAAAAATAAAAATCTCTAAAAATCCCAATACCTTATTCAGTACGCATTGAAACACATGAATGGGTAACAGACGTCAGCAAACTACTGACCAAAGGGCGAAGCATACTCCTCTCAACTTAGGTGTCCAAACCCGAGCTGAAATAATGTTACAAACATTTGGGAAATGGTATGCCCAATACTTGTACGGTACGGACTATTAACAATGGTTAGTTAATTTCTTAACTAACTTTGTAGAATTTCACCTAACGACATCTTGTGACCGGTTTCGATCTATATCAGATCTCATCAGACAAGCTAGTCAAGGTAAAAATCTCTAAAAATCCTAATACCTTATTCAGTACGCATTGAAACACATGAATGGGTAACAGACGTCAACGCCATCTACTGACCAAAGGGCGAAGCATACTCCTCTCAACTTACGGTGTCACAGACTTGCCGAGCTGAAATAATGTTACAAACATTTGGAAATGTATGCCCAATACTAGCTTGTCTGATGAGATCTGATATAGATCGAAACCGGTCACAAGATGTCGTTAGGTGAAATCTCTACAAAGTTAGTTAAGAAATTAACTACACTATTGAAGAGAAAGTAATCATCAAAAAAAATGTGGAGGTTTTATTGGGATAAGAATTTCCTCGATTTTCCGGAAAACTAAAAAATTTGACAAAAAAAAAAGAGTGCTATCGAGAAGGGGACAATCTAAGCTTTTGAATAATGTGCATTGTTAGCCGATATGGTCCTTGAATATATATTAATTAGCGATAAACCCGAGCATTTTTAAAAACTCCGAAAATCTAAAAAAACCGCCCTAAAAAAACACTTTGTTTATAAAAATACACAAAAAATACTTATTAAATCTTTTGGAATGTATTTAACACCTTCCAAAGCCCCATTATTCAAAAGGATTCGGTAAAATTACTTTTTATAAAAAAATATGAACAGATTGATAGGAGGGTTAAAATATCGACCAAAAAATTAACTTTGGCTCGAGTTTTTAATATTCTAAAGAAATAAAAAATAAAGAAACAGTAACAAGATATTATTGCTACACGTTCCTTCTTTCATGTAAACTTTGAATTATGCAAAAATATGCAATTTACGTGAGTTATTTAAAAATTAGTCCGTCCGTCTGGAAATATAAGTAGCTTAAAGCACCTTTCGAGATACGGGGCAGGTGCAATAAATACTCGACGCATTTATGGCCGATTATTGCAAAAACTATCAAATTTTTGACAAAAGTGATGGGAATCATTTTTGCAGCTAATAAACTGCTCTTTATTTTTGTGCAAACACGAATTGCATAAGTGTCATATTTCGGGAGATATCGACCAAATTGGGTTGAAAAAACGGATTTCCGGGCTCTTGAGGGCCATTTTCAGGCCCTTGCGGACATTTTTTTATATATGATATTTTCAGAGGTTATTGTATACATTAATACCCGCAAATAAAAAAAAAAATTGTGACGGCCCAACCTGATCTGGTTTGAGGTTTGTTCGGACTTCATTTACTGAACTAGGTTGCTATTACCGTAGGCGCCGTTTTGCGTTGCTGTGCATTAATGCTTACTCATTTTAAACATTATTAATGTTATTTTTGCAATTATTAATATTGTTATTAGTATTATTATCAGTGTTAGTATTAACTTGTACTAAAGTTATCTGCGTGGCACAGGTTGTTTCCGGCTAAATTTAAGTGTGCGAAAAAATCTCTATTGATTGGCCTATACGAGTTGAAATAATGTGATAACCCCCTTTTTTTTTTGAAGTCGTTTAAAAAACCAAAGTTGGATGTACGAGGTAACATACATGTTTTTGCTAGAAACCCCTCAGAAAGATGTATATAACAAGAATCGAGATATGCTTTCTCTTAGAAAGGTGTGGGACATTTGTTAAATATACAATGTGTAAAAAAAATCAAAATTCGTAACTGAATTTCTTACAAAAAAGAATTAGTTAGAAATCTCAAAATTTATTAGGCTTGTTGCAAAATAGAAATAAAAAAAAAACAAGGCAAAAAAAGTAGTTTTTTTTGTATACATTTTTTGAACCCTTGGATTTCTCTCAGAACCTTCTTTGGGCCAGATAAATCGTATAATGCTATGGTAAAGCATCAGGCCCAATTTTGTTGAAATCCGCTAAATACTTTTTGCACAATAACTTTAGTAATCCAATTTCTTTTGAAGAAAATGAGAATTTCGCAAATAGGGTACAGTCTAGAATATTGAATCTAGACATTTGCTTTTTATTTCACACTAGATGAAAAGCCTGTCTCCGCCAGGCGAGAGACAATATTAAGTAGCCTCTGTCTCCGTAAGACGCCTTCCGTACGGCTAACGGTAAAAAAACACTTTTTTGCTCCTATTTTTGTCCCGGGACACATACAAAACACAAACAAACAAACAAACACATACAAAACCAAATTTTAAAAATGTGACGTGTTCCTCGGCTCGTGCGTGTATCTGTTTTCGTTGGTTTATTTATATGTGTTCAAAATGAAATTGTTTTTTATTGATGTATATACCTGTACGTAAAATGTAAATGTTAACTATAAGACTACTACTACAACTATTTGAAAAAGGCTAGGGAATTTCCGGGAAACTAAAACAATTAAAAAATCATTTTTTCTGGAAAAAAACACATTTCTTTTTCCATTGTAATTTAAGGACTGCAAAACCCAAGAAAAAGAATCTCTGAAAAAGAGATATATAATAATATATATATATATATATATATATATATATATATATATATATATATATATATATATATATATATATATATATATATATATATATATATATTTATACAGGGTGTAAAAGTATGATGCTCATCATTTTAATGGGCGATAGTGGAGCTCAAAAATAAGTCGAAAAGTTTATATGAATATGTGTCAAAACTTGACAGATTTTTGTCTAAACGATGTTAAAGTCATGCACTTTTAAAAACAGTTATTTCTGTAAACCATAACAACTGCAAAATTTTGTCTTAATCGCTTATCAGTATATTCATTTAATAATAAATTAAACTAAATTTTAAATGTTTAGTCTACAAATAAAAAAAATTAATAATTTTTTAACAATTGTTCTCCCAGTTAAAAACTAAAAAACAATTGGCAACAGAGGGGCTCTTTTTTTACGTAAGGTCAGTCGTTCAAAGAAGCTTACCGATCCGGCCACGATATTTTTGTTTTTTTTTGAATCGGGAAAAAATATGCCGATATGTTTTAAATTCAAGACAAACGTATTGCAAGTGTACCAAAGACGATGAAAACGGAATGTGTGCGACCAAGAAATCTTATTCTTTAAGCAAAACAAAAAGTGCTGTTAAAGCCCCCTAATTTGTGTTCTTTAAATTGATATTAAGACTATTCTTATGGTAAGTTTCAATTATTTTTAATTACAAATAAAAACCAAACAATAATTGATTGTTTTACATAAATTTAATATCAAAATAAATTGCAGGAAGTAATTTTTATTATTTGTATGTAAATGAACATCTCCTTAAAAAAGTGTAAACAGTGCAAAAAACTCAACAACGTTCGAAGTTGAGAGTCGCTTTAATGAAACAGGCGCGGTGTTGCCAACTTTTAAACTTTAAAGGCCGTTTTTTTCGAAAACAATTAACTTTTGACTCATATGTTCTTGGCATTTTCGACTTATTTTGAGCTCCTCTATCGCCCATTAAAATCATGAGCATCATACTTTTTACACCGTATATTATATATATATATATATATATATATATATATATATATATATATATATATATATATATATATATATATAAAATATATATATATATATATATATATATATATATATATATATATATATATATATATATATATATATATATATATATATATATATATATATATATATATATGCAAAAGATTTATGCACGATTTTTTTATATATTTTTTGAGCCACAACCCTGTCGTATTGTGTTCAAGTCAATTTAAAACCAAGAGGAAAATTGTTTATATAGAAAGGAGACGCCCGATGGCCGTTTCATTTATTATTAAACTGCCATTTAAATACTTTGAAGACATACGTGTAGTTCACTGTGTTTTATCCCTTTATGCTGCGTTTTTCCATTAAGCTACTGCCTATTTCCATCCGTGACAGGTGTTATAGGGTCGCTACACATTTTACAGGCATTTTAAGAATTAAAGGCAAATATTTGTTGTTGGGAATTTTATAAATGAAATTATTTTTTATATTATTGCATATTTTAGATTTATTAAATTTAATAATTAATTTACTTATAAATGGCAAAAATCTGATCAGTTTCTTGTTTTTAAGTTGTTTATTTTGTCGCCTGTTTCAAAAAAAAGTGTATTACGGTGTGTGAAGGGAGTAATATACTGAACAAAAAACTTGTATTCATACAAAATATTTTAATAAAAATCTTAGCACAGAATTTTTAATAACACAGACATAACATAAACCATGTATTTTTAGACCTTTAATTTAAGTTATGTAACCTTTTCTGCAAATGCAATATTTTTCGAGTTTTAATCAAGAAAACGAATTTTCAGGATTTTTTCAAGGTATACCTCTGAAAAATATATATTTTTTTAATTTTTGGATTTTTTTTGCAAAGTTTAAGTGATCTGGTATTCAAATAAATAAAATAAATGATTTATTATTTAAAAAAAAAATCCAAAAGGTATGGTTCTGGAAAAAAATTAAAATATTTTTTTTATTATTGGATTTTTTTCTGCGAATGATGTGGGATTCAAATAAATAAAATTTATAATTTATTAATTAAAAAAAAAAATCATTAATAAACAAAAAATCCTATTTTGGACTGAATTTTTTGTCAAAATTACATTTTCGGTTATATCGCCTTTATTATTTATTTTATCAAAAATGTTTATATAACTTTTTTAAATATAATTTGAAAAGCTTTCATTTTTGTTCAACAAAATTTTTTGTATCTCTTATAGTTTATATAGTCGTAGTCCAAAAATTTTGTGGTGGCAGGTTTCTGCCGGTAAATGTACCGTGTCGGTTTTTTGGGGTTTCCTCGATAATGTGCTGTTCGAACCTCAATTTTGACTTCACATTCGTGTTCAGCAGAAAAAAATACGCCAGAAAATCTTAGTTCGACACCCAGCACAAGCCATCACATTTTGTACAGTAACAAGCTTTTAAATCAAGTTAAATTTTTAAGAAATTAAACATAGCCTTTTATAAAAATTCTTCAACATAATTTTCTTGACATATTTTGTTAAAGCTTAATTTGCCAGAAATTAAAATAAATAATATATAAAAATAGTACAATAAGCACTAAATTTAGGTTTTTTGTCGTGGAACAGTCTATAAAGGCTTAAAGCACTCATTGACTGTTCCGTGGGTGACTTAATTAAGATAGGAAACAATTTATCAAACCTGGATTTGAATTAAAAGAAGAGAAAAAACATCAACAGGCAGTAGAAATTTTGATGGAAACAATAAACATACCTAGAACATAAACAACCCCAGGCGATTTCAAGAAAATCTTTAACCATACTCCAAATGGAGAAAACTATTATTAATTTTTGAGGTTAACTGTCGAAGGCTATTTGGATAATTTACCTTTGACCAATTTTTACTGCATCTAGTTTCAACACGATGGTGGTTTACCTCACAACACAAGGCAGGTATCTGACAGGGTTGGCAAAAAAACACTTTTTCTCGATTTTGACCAACGTAGTGGTCAAAATTGGTTTTAACCGTCCAAAACTGGTTAAAACCATTGGTCAAAATTTTTTAATATATTTTTTTTTAACCTGGCAAGTATGTATCGCTATGATGACCTATTATCGAAATATGTAACTATCGGCACACGCGCCACGCGCACCTACAGAACTTGTGAGCGAACGACGTGGTGAAACGGCACGCAGCAACGCTGGCAAAATCCTTTTTTATCGTGTGAGAACGGATGTTTGTTTGTTAAGATCGTTCTTCTTTATTAATTACCGCCCAAGTTTGAACATGACTATTTTAGTTTTATCCAATCAAAGTTAGGGAACAAATTAGAATTGGATAACGCAACAAATTAGTATCGGTTTACAGAATTCTGAACTTAAACAGTGGATCAAAAAATAAAAAACGATTTTATTAAATTAGGTAATAAAGAACATTTGTAATGATTTTTTTTATAACTGCGAATTTAATTCGAGGTATATTTTTTTTATTTTAAACCTATACGGTCCTATACCTGACTCTTGACAGGCTTAGGTTACGCGTCATGTACCTGTTAATTTTTGCTCTATTGATTGTGATTTTTTGAGTTGCTGCTTTTGTTTTTATGTAAACTAAACATTTAAAAGCTGAATTAAATATGTTTATAACTAAAAGTATGAGCATCATTTAAGTTTTGGCCATTTTTGACCACTAAATAATCAAAACTAATTTTGACCTGTCCGGTTTTAACCTGGTTAAAACCAGTAGTTTTAACCACCCTGCCCGAAACTTGCCAACCCTGGTATCTGATAGGAGGCATCCAATAATTATGTGAGTTCACAATGGGGAGTCCAGCAAAATCTCATCAAACCTCATCTAAAGGAAGCGGGGGTCATTAAAAATCTTACGTCAATTTTTTTATTTTAAGCAGGTACATTATTATTATATACAATAAAAAAATATATATATATTTTTTTTATTTTTTTTTTGTGTGCAAAAAATGGTCGTAGTTAATAAATATTCTTATTATTTTGAGAACAAATAAAAATAACGTTCGGAGTTTTTAAAAGAAAAAATATCAGTAGTCCGAGCTCTTGTAGTTATGTATTTAGTAATAAGTAGCAAAATACATGTAAATAAGTTTTATTATTTAAAAATTATAAAGTAAATCTCCCGTAAGGCAAAGGAGGGTCTGACGACATCTTACCAAATCTCACCAAGTGAAAGGGGTCCTGCTAGAAAAACACCTTACGGAATTAATGGATGCCCCCTTTTCTTATCAAAAGGTTAATGACATATGAATCGGAAGTAACGCACTGATAAGATGACCAGTCAAGTGTCTAGAGCTGAATGTCCTCGATCCATTTAAATAGGGTACACTTAAAAATTGAATTATCAGGCGGGACAAATATCAAATAAATGAAACTTGGTTGTGGCTGTGTGCACGTAAGAATTTAGGAAATGAAGAGACTTTGTATTTCGTGCAAATTTTTATTAAAAAAATCCTAGCAGAGCGCTTTCGGTAAAACCATCATTAGTGCTATCTACAAGCAAGAAATGAACTTTAAAAGAAAGATTGAAAAATTTTGTTGGAATATTTTAAGGGAAATTTTCAAAAAATGTATTTTAGTGATTTTTTAAATTTTTTTTATATATATTTTAAAATTTATTTTGCGTGAAATTAAACATTAAATATAGTATATCAATGTGAAGTGATGAATTTAGTATACTTGGTATGTTAAAAGAAAAAACAAAAGAAAATAAAAGTTCAAAACTTACTCGTCGTCAAGCAGGAGCCGCAGCAAATTTGAGCCAACAAAACATTTAGAGGCTTCAATAAAATATCACATTATTACACAAATTTAAAATAAAGTCAAACAACATTAATATTTGTTACATTTTCCTTATTAAGGGTGAAATTTAAAAATTATTTCTAAAAACTATACCATTTTGTGGAAAGACGAACATGTGATTATGTTAGGTTAGGAACCAGTTGTACTGACGTAAAAAAAGGATAGACAATCAATTTTAAAGGGTATAGAAAAGGAAGTACTACTCGAGTTGTTTAGAGTGGTTGTTAAGAACTGTAAAATTATTATGTTTAAAGGCTGTGTTCGAAAAATGGGATCAAAAAACAATTTTAAGTAATGAAAATTTGTTATAACTTTAATAAATTAAGAAATCGTAATTTGTAGTAAATCATGACAAATGTGAAAATATTTATGAAAAACGGGGGGGCGTTCAAGAATCAGATTAGAGATATTTTATTTTGAAACTTTTAATATAACTGAGAAATTCTTACTTCTAAACAGAAACGTAAATTATAATGAACTATGAAAAATTTGAAAATTGTTTTGTTTGAGAAACTTACAATGAAAATTTGGTTTTTCAAATGAAAAACTCCAAAAAGAAAAAATATTTTAAAATTTTTTAAAAACCTTTTTAAAAAAAAAAAGAAATTTTGAAAAAGAAAAATTAATATCTAAAGGTCCCTAACTCATTCTCCTGACATTCCCAGGGGTCTAGCAAAGAAGCTCACAAGGTTGGGAAAATAGTAGAGGAGATGTTAGTGGAGTTAGAAAGGAAGCGGTGCGTTGTTAGATAGGGGATTATTATGGTTATAAGGAGGACATAGCGGAGAAGGAGTGTGAGGTTCTTTGAGACCCCCAGGAGGAGGTAGCCGAGGCAGGCAAATGACTTTAAATTAATTGACTGTATTTTGGGTCAAAAGATTGTTTTTAATAAATTGAATTGTTGAAAATGGAAATCATGTAATATGCAAAGACAGACAAATGACTCAAAACCATATAATTTCTGAATCTTACACCATGAATAAATTAGACATTTTATTGTATATAAATAGACTTAACATTCCTATGTCAAAAGAATTACTTAAATGAGATAAATTCTTAAACAAATTGTACAATAATAATATCCTAAAATCGTTAACAGATTAATAGAAAAAAACAAAATTAAGACAATCAAAAGAAATTTTTCCTACAGTTCCTGACAACACGGAATCAGTTAAATACATTGCTATCCCATTCACTAATGAGGTTGTCAACGGGAAGGTCACTAAGTGCTTTAAAGATCACTTTCAGAATATTCAAATTTCTTATAGAACCAAACTAAATTTAAGATCTCAATTGGTTAACTCAAAAGATAAAATAGATAAACTCTCAAAAAGTGGCATATATCTTCTAAATTGTGACTCTTGTAATAGCTCTTATATTGGTAGAACATGTAGACCCCTTAAAACTAGAATAACAGAACATCTAACAAGATCAACTTCGGCTTTTGGACACATTTAAAAGAACTCAAACACAACTTTAGTCCACAAAAAATTCAAAAATCTTGCACAATACTACATCTAAAAACTTTAATAGACTAGATTTTCTCGAAGACATAGAAATAAACAAAGAGCTCTAATACCAACAACTTATGTCTTAACACTCAAGTTAACCTTAATAGATCTTTTTACCTTTACATAGGCGTCTTATGAACTAAATCACTCGATAAAAAAAAAAAAACAATTTGCTTTGCCCCATTTTTGGGAGATCCCAAGTCCTTGTTTTTTTGCATATTACCTGATTTCCATATTCTTTTCAACAACAATTTATCAAAAACAATCTTTTTGACCCAAACATAATAGTCAATTAATTTAAATTTTTTTTTATTTGTCTGTGCACTGGGCCTGCCTCCATTCCGGGGGGTCTCAAGAGCCTCACCTCTTTCCCCGCTATGTCCCCTTTAACCATAATAACCCCCTATCTAACAAGCACCGTTTCCTTTTAACTCCACTAACATCGCCTCTACTTTTTTTCCCAACCTTTACTTTTGTAGACCCCGGGTATAGGAGAATGAGTTGGGGCCCAAAAATTTTTTTTTTTCAAAATTTCTTCTTTTTAAAAGGTTTTAAAAAAAAAAAAATTAAAATTTTTTTTTTTTAAAATAAAAAAAAAAAAAAAAAAAAAAAAAAAAAATAAAAAAATTAAAATATTTTTTTTTTTTGGAGTTTTTCATTTGAAAAACCAACTTTTCACTTGTAACGTTTCTCAAACAAAACAATTTTCAAATTTTTCATAGTTCATTATAATTTACTTTCGTTTAGAAGTAAGAATTTCTCAGTTATATTAAAAGCCCAAAAAAAAAATCTCAATCTGATTTCTTGAACGCGCCCCGGTTTTCATAAATATTTTCACATTTGTCATAATTTACTACAAATTACGATTTCTTAATTATATTAAAGTTATAACAAATTTTCATTACTTAAAATTGTTTTTTGTTTCCATTTCTCTAACACAGCCTTTAAACATAATAATTTTACAGTTTTAACAACCACACTCTTAACAACCTCGGAGTATACTTCCTTTCTATCCCTTTAAAATGATTGTCTATTTTTTTATACGTCAGTACAACTGGTTCCTAACCTAACATAATCACATGTTCGTCTTTCCACAAAATGGTATGTTTTTAATTTTTTTTTTAAATTTACCCTTTTAGGGAAAAGTAAAATATTAAGGGTTTTTTACTTTTTTTTTAAATTTTTAAAATGTGATATTTTATTGAACCCCAAAGTTTTGTTGGCTCAATTTTTTTGCCTCCCTTGACGACGGAAATTTTAATTTTATTTTCTTTTGCTTTTTCTTTTCATCCAAGTCTACTAAATTAATTCAATTGATATACTATATTTAATGTTTAATTTCCGCAAAATAAATTTTAAAAATAAAAAAATTTAAAAAAATAAAATACTTTTTTGAAAATTTTTAAAATATTCCAAAAAAATTTTTTTTAATCTTTCTTTTAAATTCATTTTTCTTGTAGATAGCCGATGAGGGTTTTTTAAAACCTCTCGGGGTTTTTTAAAAAAATTTCACGAAATAAAACCCCAATTTATTAGTCTAAGTTTTGAATTAGGGACGACCTTCACTCATCTGCCAACCGGACGGCTATGATTAATTAAAAAAAAAAAAAAAAAAAAATTTGATACAACCTGTAAAATGTCAATTTTTATTTTTTATTCCATACAACATAACGGTACCAATATACCACTTATTTATTTTTTTAATTTCATAAATACTATTTCTGGAAACTTTTAAAATTTATTAAATTATTAAAATTTTTATTTTAAAAAAAAAAACAAAAATAGTTAAATATTAGTACTTAATTAGAAAAAAAAAATAAGAATCGATATTATATAAATTTTTTGGCTACCCATTCGCAATATTTGTGTCAAAAGTAGATCTTAAGATTTAAAGGGGGGGAGTGGAGCTGAGAACATTCAAAAAGTTCATATAACAGATTTGTTAAAACTTAATAATTTTTTCTAAACGATATCAAAGGTATTGGCAACTTTCATCTTAAGATTAATTTGTTAACAAAATAAACTAAATTTTAAATGTTGTAGTCTAAAAAAAAAAAAATTTTGTTTCCCCCCCAATTAAAAATTTAAAAAAAAAATTTAACAGCGCTACCTTTAGCGGGGGGCTATTAAGTCAGTCGTGCATTGTCACAGCCTTCTATAACAAAAGAGCCATGAAGCAAGAAAGGCAACGTTGCAAACAACACTGCGCCCCCCCTTTTAGTTTAATGAGTTCAAACAGATTGCGCTAAATAAACATTTTTAATTAAATTTTAAACAAAATACAGGTATTATTTTAAAAAAAAAAATAATTTTAAATATTATACTATATGGCCCAAAAAACACTAATGTTTCCGGAAAACCTAGGCCATATTAGAATATTCGGAACCTATTATTTTTTTTTCAAATTATTGCTAGACTTTAAAAAATAATAATTTTTTAATTTTTTTTTTATACTGTTTAACTGTTTTTGCAAATAAATTAATGTAACTTTTAAAACTTAGCTAAAAATGTATTAATCAGTAATTTTTGTGATAATTAAAATCAACCGAAAACAACATAACTAAAATAATATTATTAAAAAACATAATCTGTACTTAATAAGGAAGACAAAATTAAAAAAGTAAAACTGGGTTCATTGTTTGGGTTTTACACTACCTTTAAAAACATGCAAATATTTTTTAGAATATGTATAATGATTTTTTTTGGTGAATTACCGGTATTTATATGATTTTTTTAATATAGTCCTGACGATATTGATTGGAGCTAATATTTTTTTTGTTGACATTTACACACTTATCCTATCAAAGGGGGGAAGCTTTCTTTTTTTACATCTTTTCTAGGCGAGTTCGAAAAAGTATTTAACTGAGTTTGTAATGAAAGGGAATTTTTTATTTTTTTGGTTTAAATTACTTAAAAAAAATTTGCTTAAAATAAGGGCAACTTTTTGATATAGTTTCTTTACTTCTGTCCCGCACTTACACTAGTCTTCAAAGGAAATATAAAAATGTCCACTTAGAAGGCTTGCAATAGTAAGGGATGTTAATAAATTTTGGTTAAGAAAAAATATATAAACACAAGCAATGATCGATATACAACTATATATTTTTGACACAAGAGTCAAACACTGCATATCCCCAATTTTTTTTGGTTTATTTTTTTTCAATTTCCGCTTTAAAATACTAAAATCAGAAAAAGGTCTTTTAAAAAAAAGTTTCAGTCCCATGTTCTTGTTCGTAAGTTTCCACGAGGACTTTCCTTCTTTCTTGGGTTTCTTTTTGGGGCATTTTTTAGGATTTGATAAACATTTCGGTTGGTTCTTATAATGCCGGTATTGCACCATGCTATAATTTAGGGCACGTCAAAGGAAACTCCGGAATTTTTCCATTTTTATCTATATATGTTTCAGTTCTCAAAATGTCACTATTATCAAATTGTTTCCAACACACCACTGAAAAATTAGTCACCGAAAAATTGTCTCTGTAAAGCACGCAACCAGACCTTTTTATGTTCATCGTCTTTAGGAAAAATAAATGTTGTTTGATGTCCCCCCGTTTTAATAACGCTGTCGTAATTTGTTTTACATCCCGGGAAAAATACATACATACAATGCATAAAACGAAAAAACAACGATTTTTAGGTCACTAATGCAATATGCAATACTACACTACTTTAATTAGTCCTTAATTTAAAACTATAGGCTGCTATTATTATTTTTAAAACACACAAATTATTTTTTGCGTATCAATCGTTTGCGTTTACTTTTCAAACTGCATTTAAAGAATCCGACAAGGCCGACGAAGCGCACGTGTTTTGCAAGCCTAGTATGCTGTGTTGCCAGATCTGCTACTTCATAGCTCTTTTAGTTTTAGATAGCTGTGGCATTGTGCAATCGGGAATATGCTCAGATATTATTGATTTACGGCGAGGCAAACAGAAATGCTAATCTAGCAGCGTAAATTTACCGTGAAAGATTTCCACAACGGTACCAAAGAATTTTGGCAACGGGATGTGTGCAACTGAGAAATCCTAGGAGGTACATAACAGTGAAACACGACAAAAAAATTAGGCCGCAAAGTAAACATATTACATACCATAGTTCATAGCTGTTTTTTTTTTATAAGTAGATATTTTCATTTTATCTTTAAACAAAATTTTTAAAAAATGCTGTTTTAAAACATAATAATTTGTGTTCTTTTAATGGATATTTAGCCTAATTTTGTGGTAAGTATAATTATATTTTCATTACAAATAAAAACCCCAAATAAAGTGGCGAGTTGGTGTAGTGGTGTGGTACCAGCCTCTTATCCGTGAAGACCCGGGTTCGATTCCCGCACTGTCCATTGGACTTTTTCATAGCTCGTCACCTCACAGAAGGCAATGGCAAACCCCTGTGTAGTATTTTTGCCAGTAAACCCTCTCACATGGGGAAGGCACGTTAAGCCGTGTAAGTT
>JAHBCN010019708.1:0-15805 GCA_019359885.1 Listronotus oregonensis
TTTAAGAGTTTATAACCTATTTATTTCAAAAAACAAATTTTTCCCAGTTCCTTGATTCCGGCGAACGTTTTTTTTTTTTGTAAACAATAAAATATTAGTAATTGGCAAAATAGATAAGCAAACAGATATTTTACAGAAATGGGTTCGCGAATATAGCTATAACGTTAACCCCGTGTTAGAAAAATAAAAGCCCATAAAAAAAAAGTAAAATTGATAATCATCATCAACTTTACTTTTTCATATGGGCGCCATATTGATTTTTTCGCAGCCAAATAGTGCTTTTTATTTTTTTTTAACAATTTAACATGTTATATTTGGGAGTTTATAGCCTTATCCACTTAAAAAAAATATATTTTCTGATTGGGCCCCTTGATTCCGGCGAATGTCCTCTAGCGTCATTATCAAGTTAGCTCGGGTACGTTTTAAAATTTTTTAACTTTGTAAAAGGGTTTAAATTTTTTTAAAAAAAATTGATATTTTGCTAGTTATTTCCAAAGCAATAGAAATGTTAATATAGCTGCGCAAACGTATTTCGAAAGTTTCCTGAAAGGCAGCATCCTAAACTAACATACTTTCGAAAACGGTTTTACAAATTTGTTAAATTCGGAATTTAAAAAAACCCGACCTTAGAAGTAGGTACGTTAAAGAAATGCTGCAGATGCTGCAGTTAACCAACATTTTAAAGAAAATCCAACATCTTAGCCAGGGATGTTGATAGGAATTTAAATACCTAAGTCAACCATTTATGGGTAGTTAGGACTATTTTAAATTATTAATTATAAAATATCGTTAATTGTTGAGAAATATGGACATTTTGAATTTTAGGTGTTATTTTACATCTTCATTTTATAGGAATATTAGTTTAGCCACTTTTCATTGTTTTTGTTTTCATTGTTTCAATCGACTTGTTACTTATTTTGTTGTAACACGTTATTTACTTAAAGCTAGTTCGCGAACCCATTTCTGTAAAATATCTATTCAGCTTATCTATTTTCCAATTACTAATATTTTATTTTTTAAAAAAAAAAAACGACTTCGCCGGAATCAAGGCCAACTAAAAATTTTTTTTTTTTAAATTAAATGAGGTTATAAACTTTAAAATTTAAACATGTTTACATTGTTAAATAAAAAAAAAAAATCACTATTTACTGCAAAATAATGGCGTCCATATGAAAAAATAAAGTTGATGATGATTCAAAAAACCCCGAAACTAAAAATAAAAATTGACTACTTGGTCATATTCTAAAAAAAAAGTTTTTGAAAATTTTTTTCAGATTTAAAAAAATTTTAATTATAAAAAAAAAATGGCCGATTTTCGAGAATGCTGTTTCATGTTTTTTCAAAATTTTCAAAAACCAGAATAGATAAAACCATGTAAAAGGGGGTTAGCTTACAAAATTTGCCAAAATTTCCCCCCCTTTAAACCATTTTCATCATCTGGTTTCCAAGATCCCCATACATTCCCCACCAATTTGGGACACACTGTATACAATGAGGACATAAAGTCTGCCTCCCTATTATATCTTTCGAAATACTAAAGAAGCCAAAGGGATGTTAGCGTAACTAACAAAATGGTGGCGACTCACATAAACTGTAAGTGTCACAACAACAACGTGACGTCATCAATGTAATTTTTTTAAAAGTGAAAGTAGGTCTTGTTATGCCTTTTTTAAAGGCTTTTACATGCCGAATACAGCCACAAATTTTTAGATCTTCGTGTCAAACCGCTTTTGTAATAGCATCAATTTTTATTTTTTCCAGAGTTGTTTCAATATTCCAATTTTTAATTTATTTCAGAATAACTTAAGCATTAACATGCAATCTCTTGGTACATTTTTTAAATACTATTGTACCATTATAACTTAATTATAAACACACCTGTCAAAACTTTTTAATTAAAAAAACTCATTTTTTAATTACTAATTCTTTTAAATTATCCGTAAAAAAACCCTGCGAAATTTAACCAAATGAAATTTTATATCCAGGAAGAAATTTGAAAATTAATTGCTGACGAGTTTTTGGCAAAAATAATTCGTATTTTTAGCATCACTTCATTGGACAAGGTTATATGCATAGATTTTAATTCTAAATGACTTTTCGTAGGTTTAAAAAGAAGGTTGATACAAAATATTATATTAAATAGTATTATAAATATACAAAAAAGATGAGTATAGGCTATGAAGTATGTTATAAAATTTATACTTCCTGACAGTGGTGACTCCATGATTTTCTATTTTTTTTATCTAACAAGTAAGGCCTCCACCAAATATATACCAAATGCATCAAGGGGAACACATTTGGCCGTATTGGGACATTAAGCGGTGTATCATCTTTTTGGAACACCCTGTATATTTGATGTGGGTCCCATATCTCACTTTTAAGATAAAAATTTTGAAAATTCTAGAGCCTCCTGCTCGCTCCTATATCCTGATAAGACTGATATTATTTGCACATTTTAAATGTGTTTTTGAAGTTTACTTGCTGCAATTTTTCTTACTGCAACTTTTCTTGCTGCATTTTTTATTTATGCAATTTTTTGCGCAATTTTTATTGCGGCAATTATTCGTGCTGCAATTTTTTTGCTGCAATTTTTTTGCTGCAATTTTTATGGCGGAATTTTTTTAGCTTTAATTTTTATTGCTGCAATTTTTCTTGCAAGCAATTTTTACGTTTAATTTTTTTGAAGGTTTACCACTTCCTGAAATTTTTTTAACAACTTTTTTAAATATTGTTAAAGTTCTTAAGTATGAAATAAATGCTTCAGTGGCAGCACGAAAAATTGCCGCAATAAAAATTGTAGCAATTTTTCGTGCTGCAATTTTTTTGCTGCAATTTTTATGGCGGTAATTTTTTTAGCTTTAATTTTATAGCTGCCATTTTTCTTGCAAGCAATTTTTACGTTTAATTTTTTTTGAAGTTTTACCTCTTCCTGAAATTTTTAAACAACTTTTTTAAATATTTTCAAAGTTTTTAAGTATGAAATAAATGCATAAATAAATGCTTCAGTTGTTACCTAGAAATACTTTAAAAATAGTAAACAATATTAACCATATACCAAACTAGCCGGGCAGCTGCAATTCTTTTTACGTAAAAGAAAAATTGCAGCAATTTTATAAACCATTTTCTTATCTGCGTGTGCGCAGATAGATAAATTGCAGCATGCAGAAATTTATGCCAGAAAAAAAAACAGGGAAATTCTCAAAGCCGACGTAATAAAGTGTCACTTTTTTTCTTGGGACGATACACGATGAAGAGGCGAACCGAAAATAAGTACTAACGTACCGTGGATGTATTAATTAAAGTAAAGAGGAGTTTTTTAATTAAATTTTAAAATTAAAGAAACTTTTAAAAACCAAAAAGTGCACGAGTTCATGTAGAAAAATTGCCACAAGAAAAAAAATCGCAAGAAATCTTCTGTAAAATAGCCTTTAAGCAGCAGTTTTAAATGCATTGCATGTCTTAGAATTGCCTAGTCTGATATCAGCTTTAGGCATTAAACATGACCTTGTCTAGAATAAGTTCAAGTAAAAATTCTGTGTTTGTGTAGTAAAGCTATATAATATTTTAATTTCGCTTCTTCTTGTTTTATAGACCCTGTAGATAAGAAGCGGGATATAAAATACAACCCTGCACTATTAACCCAATTGCAAAACTAACCTATTTTGTCCTCCAAATATACAATCTTATCGGCACTGACATTCAAAGAAGTTCATAGCAAGAAGTCTCGTTTTCCCATTTCTTTTTGATAATCCGGAGAAAAACTCTGTAAGATTTTAATTTTACTTTGGTTGGTTTTAGTTTGACTTGGTCACATTTTCTACGCGCAGAAATGCTAGCAGATTTGAGCTCAAAAATAACAGGAATACCATTAAATTTCTGTTTGCAATGGTATCATTTTTTTTAAATAAATACTACATACGATACACGATAGACAGTATGGATTCCGTCACAGTACATCCACTGCTGATTTTCTTTCCTTTGTCTCACACAACTGGAACAAGTCCCTTGAGTTTCTTGGTGAATCCCAGATCGTTGCTGGGTGCCCCAGGCCTCAGTGCTGACTCCTTCTTCTACACATTAACGATCTTCTCTCTTCCACAATCAATCCCATTTATAGTTTTGCTGACGATAGTACCCTCCACTCTATTATTCAATTTTTTAAACCACTATGTAATTCTGATTTGGAAAACTAGCGCAGATCAATGCAGATATCTTTTTCACAACCTCAAACTTATTTTGGATTGAGACGCCAAAAATCTTGTTCAGTTTAATACCTCGAAAAGACATTCATGCCAATGCTCATCCTCTACATATGAGCGGCCAAGTTTACCAGAACAAAGAATCGTTTAATCTTGTCGGTGTCACTTTTGAGAATAACCTCAACTGGCACAAACACATTACATCCATAGCCTCGGCAGCTTTAAAAAAGCTTGGATTCCTCTTTCTAGCCAGAAAATATTTCTCTTCTTCCAATCTGTACACTCTGTATGTATCCCAAATCAGAACCTTTTAGAATACTGTTCTCATGTATGCGGAATGGCGTCCTCTACAACACTTAGCATTCTAGACTCCATTCAAAGAAGAGCCGTTCGTCTTATTAATAATCCAACGCTCACAGAAAGGCTTCCTTTTCTTGCCCACCTTCGAGCTGTAGGGGATCTGTCACTCTTCTATAGGTATTTTTACGGTTTCCGCTCAGAGGAGTTGGCAAGTATAATTCCTTCCGAACTTCCCGCTTTCTTCGTTCCTTCATCCCTAGAGTGTCAAGACTATGGAACCTGCTGCCCGCAAAAGTTTTTCCTTCTCCTCCCAATCTCCAAATATTTAAGTCCCGTGTGAGCAGGCTCCCTCTCGCCACACTTAAGACACCCACGGTCCGTTAGTCACGCCTGGCCAACTTCTTATGGGGATACTGGAAAAAGTGACATTCGACAATTATATCATTGCCAGGGAATAAGTAGATATCTATATTTTTCCATATTTTCTTTGTTTAAATTGGTAGTAAATTTCTAGATGGCAAACGTCAATTTTTTTTAACCAATGAGAAGTGAGAATTATTTATATCCCTTTTTAACCATAAATCCCCGTGTTGTGTTGTGTTTGTGTCGGCCATTTTCTTTTAATTTGGGTTGAAGTTTGATTGGGGGGTTTAAATGTTTTAAATTTGCGTTCTTTTTTCCCCTATTGTAAAAAAAATGGAAGATATGTTATTTAAATATTGTAGAAGCCTTCTTCGATATTAAACCGATTCTTTTAAATATTTCCAATGGCACCAACACAACATGACTGAAAAATTTTTAATTATCCTTGTTGCAAAACCCTATTATGTAAAATTGTAACGTTTTAAAACAAAAATTTCATTCTTTTCTTGAACCCCATCGTTAAAGCTTGGAAAATTAAAAGTATTTAAAATCCCTCAAGAGATTGAAAAATTATGTTTTTAGGACCCCCTTTTTTAAAAATTAAATTTAAATCTTGAGGATCCTTCTCGCTTAAAATATGGAGCTGCACCTTTCACCCTTTATGAATTCCATTTTAAAAAAAACCCGTTACGGAAAAATTTAAATTTTTTTCAAAAATTTTCCTCTCAAACCATTGGACAACCTAAATTTAAAATTTTAAATAATTTAATTTATACCTTATTTAAAAAATTTTAATTTCATGTTTCTTTCAGGTAATCTTTTTAGTGGAGGTAACCAAACTTTATTTGTAATGTTTAAAAAGGTTTAAAAACGAACGAAGGGTTAAATTTTGCTAAAGCTTTATCAATCTTGTAGACAGACTACATGCTGATATTTACAAATATTTGGATAAGAATGTTTACAAGAATAAAATTAAAATTTATTTAGGAACAATATTTGAACCTTACTGCAAACTCTTTTCATTTGTTCAGACTGTAATTTTTTTGAAATATTTAACCTAACCTAAAAATAATAATTTTTACCATTTCTTATAAAAATTTATGTTTATTTTTCAGTTACCACATTAATTTAAATTCTTTATATATTTTTTCCCGCTTTTCTGCTTCTGTCTTTGCCTAAATTAATAGCTAAAAATTCCCATATCATATTTTATGTATTTTTAGTCTGTTTGAATAAGCAAAAACTGCCTAGCTTCTTTGTTTTTTAGGAACCTTTCAGCATGATCTCATCCAACCCCGGCTGTGACAGTTTTAGAAGTATGTCATCCAACCCCGGTGTGATAGTTTTAGAAGTTTTATTGTTAATTTTTAGAATATATTTTATTTTGTTATTTTTAAAAAAAATATTTTTTCATTTATTCTGAAATTTCATGTTTTTTTTTTTATGTTTTATTTGTTACTGTTATTTTTGGAATGTAATTTTTGTTGTTGTTTATTAAAAAATTTTGGGGGAAATGTCCCAAGATTTTCCTGGTTTTCTCAAAATATTTGTATTTATAACAAATTAATTTGTAATATATTGTTAACAATAACATTTTTTGTTTGCTTTATTTTTTTGCAAGTTTAAAAATTTTTCCCTATCCCAAAAGATAAAATTTTCAAAATCTTACTTACAACTGCTTATTTATTAAAATAATCAGTTTTTTAAGTAATGTATTTCACAAAAACTTATTTTTTTTGGAATTGGGAAAAAAAACTTAAATAAAAATTTTAAATCACCAGCGCATTCGCCCTTTTTATTATGTGCTTTTATTAGTTGATTGTCCAGGCGTTTGTCGCTACTGTACTGACAGAAGATAGCTGCGTTCAGAAAGCACGAGGTTTGGATTTCTAGTAGTGTTTGTCCATTGCCGTTAGTATTAAGGCATCAGCCCTCGTGGACTGTCCCAAGATAAATAAAAAATAGCGTGCTAAAAAGCATTATTATTTACAAAATAAACTATCTCCAGCAGTAATTTTCATAACTTCACATACTTTTAGGCCATGACACAATCCAGAACAAAGGAATTAAATTTTAGCCTAAAGATACATTAATTTTAATGTATAAACTTTTTTTTCCTTTTTTCTTAGAGTGGTAATATTTGTGATTGTACACTTTGGAACTAGCCCTCTCATTTAAAAAATGAAACCTACAAATTAAAAGCTTACAGAATTCCCTTCTTGCCTCTGTTCGGCTCAACAACAGCTCCCGCTCGTAAAATTTAAATTTATAGTCTCACTAAAAAGTTTTTACTGCCGCTAATAAAAGCGAGAAGAAGTGACCCCTCATGTGATAGTTGGTTGCATACATAAAGTCCGACAGGGGACACAAAATCTAATTTTGTCAAATTGAATGGAAAAAAGTCGTAAAATCTAAGCTCGACTCTATTGTTAGAGCCGGTTTTAGAGCAATAGATTATCTGAAAAAATTTTTTTTTTTTAAATTTTTTTTTTTTTAAATTTTTTAAATTTTTTAAATTTTTTTTTTTTTTTAAAAATTTTTTTTTTTTTTTTTTTTTTTAAAAGGGGGGAAAAAGGGAAAAAATTTTTTTTTTTTTTTTTTTTTTTTAATTTTTTTTTTTAAAAAAAACCATTTTTTTTTTTTTTAAATTTTAAAAAAAGGGGGGGAAAAAAAATTTTTTTTTCCCTTTTTTAAAAAAGGGTTTTTTTAAAAATTTAATTTTTTTGGGGTTTTGGGGAAAAAAAAAAAAATTTTTTTAATTAAAACCCAATTTTTTTAATTATTTTTTTTAGGGGAAAACCCATTTATTCCAAAGGGCCCCCGGGGGGAAAATTTTTTTTTTTTCCCCAAAAAGGGGGGGGAAAAAAAAAAAAAAAAAATTTTTTTTAAAAAATTTTCCCCAAAAAAAATTAAAAAAATTTTTTTTTTTAAAAAAAAAAAAAAAATTTTTTTTTGGGGGAAAAATTTAAAATAAATTTTTTTTTTAAAAAAAATTTTTTTTCCCACTTTTCCCCCCCCCAAAAAAAAAACCAAAAATTTTTTCCGGGGTTTTTTTTGGGGTTCCCCCCCCCCAAAAAAAAAAATTTCCAAAAAAAAAAGGTTTTTTCCCGGGGGGGCCCCCCTTGTTTTGGGGGAAAAAAAACCCCCCGGGGGGGAAAAAATTTTTAAAAAAAAAAAAAAAAAAACCCCCTTTTTTGGGGTTTTAAAAATTTTTTTTTGGGGGGGGGGGGGTTTTTTTGGAAAAAAAAATTTTTTAAAGGGGTTTTTGGGGGGGGGGGTTTTTTTCCCCCTTCCCGGGGGGGAAAAAAAAAAAAAAAGGGGCCCCCCAAAAAATTTTTTTTTTTTTTTTTAAAAAACCCCTTAAAAAAAAAACCCCCCTTTTTTTTTAAAAAAAACCCCCTTTTTTTCCCCCCCCCTTTTTTTAAAAATTTTTTTTGGGGCCAATTTTAAGGGGTTTTTTTAAAAAAAAAAAAAATTTTTTTTTAAAAAAAAAACCCCCCTTTTTTTTTTTTTTAAAAAAAGGGGCCCCAAAAAGAAAATTTTGGGTTTTTTTTAAAAGTTTTTTTTTTTAAAAATTAAAAAAATTTTGGTTTTTCCCCCAAAAAAATTTCCTTTTCCCTTTTTCCCCCCTTTTTGGGGGGGGGTTTCCCAAAATTTTTAACCCCCAAAAATTTTTAAAAAAAAAAGGGAAAAAAAAAAACCCTTTTTTTTTTTTTTAAAAAAAAAAAAGGGAGGGGGGGGGAAAAAAAAAATTTGGGGGGGGAAAAAATATAAAACTTTTTTTGGGCCCTTTCCCAGTCCTTTTTTTTTTAAATTTTTTTAAAAACTTTCTTACCTTTAAAATTTATTGGTATCAAAAAAAATTTTTTTTTTTAAAATTTTAAAAATTTTTTTTTTTTTTTTTTTTTTTTAAAAAAAAAAAACCCCCCAAAGGTTTTTTTTTTAAAAAATCGATAAAAAAGCAATGAATCTACTTTTTTAAAAGTTGGAAAAAAAAAAAACTCCAACTTTTTTTCAATATCAATAAATCAAAAATTTTTAAAACAATTTTATTTTTTCTACCTTTTTGATACTAATGATTTTTTTCAAATTTTATTTTATTTTAAATTTTAAAAAAATCGAAAAACGGCTCATCCCAAAAATTCAAAATTTTAAAAATATTTAAAATCAAAAAAAAAACATCTTTTATTGTAGCGTATAATAAACCCGGGGGTTCCCTTTAAAAAAAATTTACCCATATTTTTCCCTGTTTTTATTGCGATATTTTTTTTTGATAATTTCAAAAAAAATATAAAAAAAAAACCCACAATTTTTATAAAAATTTTTTTTGTCTTCAAAAAAAAAGGGGAACCCCACGTAAATATAATCAAAGACCCAGTACTAGGGAATTTGGGGTTTGGGTAAAAAGCTGCTATATATTTAAACATACTATAAAAAATTATACCGGGGTTTTTAAAGGGGGGTTTCCCCCCCTTTTCTTTTTTTTTTTTTAAATGGGAAAATGAAATTTATTAAATATGAAAAAAATTTTAATGACGTGTTCAATTTTTTTAAAAATTTGGTTTTCCCGGGGAAAAACCTCAACTTTTGAATTTTAAATAAATTATTTTTTTACCTTTTTTATAAAAAATCTTTAAAAAAATAAAGACACCCCTTTCAATTTTTTACTTTTTCCCTTTTAAAAAAGTTATTTTTTTCTCGTTAAAACAACCAATTTTTTAAAGGAAAAAATTTGGAAAGGAAAAAAAAATTCCCAAAAATTAATTTTAGACATAATAAATTTTTTTTTAAAGGAACGATGGTAAAAGTTGGCAAAAAAGGGGCATTTTTTTTGAATAATTTGAAAACCCCCCTGATATTTTTTTTTAAACAAATAAAAAAATTAAAAAAGGTTTAGTTGTTTTTAAAAAAAATTTTAAAAAACCGGGGTGGCATTCGATTAAAAAAGTCATTCTTCGGCAATTTTGTCTTTGGCGGGGGAAAATAAAAACGTTGATGTTAAACAATGATTTAATAGTTTAAATAATTAAATGCGAGTTGGTTTTTTAAAGTTATTTATTTTATTAAAAGGCATTTTAATTTAAATTTATAATTAATAATTAATAATAATAATATAATAATTATTTTCCCCATAAAAAAACTACTACCCCACTTTTTTTTTTTTATGTTAATTTAATCCAAATATAAGTGTAAGGATCAAATTATTTACAAAAAAGTCTAAAAACCCCCCATATATATATATATATTATATATATATAAATATATATATATATATATATATATATATATATATATATATATATATATATATATATATATATATATATATATATATTTTTATTTTTTATTTGTATTTTTTGGTTTTAAAAATTTAAAACGACAATATCTCAAGAACTATAAAAGATACGCAAAACTTAAACATATACCTACTAAGTATTTTTTTAAGGCCTTTAATTTAACTGATAT
The DNA here is from genome assembly GCA_019359885.1 of Listronotus oregonensis. NCBI lineage: Eukaryota > Metazoa > Arthropoda > Insecta > Coleoptera > Curculionidae > Listronotus > Listronotus oregonensis. The sequence continues at coordinate 10,329 of JAHBCN010019708.1, forward strand.
AACCTTTTGGCCAAATGCAATATTTTTAAGTTAAAAAAAACCTTTTTTTTTATATTCTCCTGGTCCCCCCTAAACGTCTCTCGCAATTTTCGCTCGACGCGCTAGGTTTAAAAGCATTTTAACAATGTTTTTCAAACTTATATAAAAAAGTGAGATATACAATTTTAGCTATTAATTTAACTTTAAAAACCTTTAAAAAAAATTAAATCGGACCAATTGCCTAATATTCCCGGGACTTGCAAGATAAGGACCTAATTTGTTTATAGTGCGATTAAATAAAAAATATTTCTAAATTTTCATCTTTCGGCAGCTTAAAGTATTTGGGATTTACTATCTTTTCCAAAAAATCAGCCCTTAATATTGAAAATTACCGGGGATACAATTTTGAAAAAGGTCGGTTTTATGGGTTTTTTTCCCGGGTTTTCTCGGTGAAAAATATCGGTTGGGATTTTTTAAAAACCATTTTGTAGGTTTTTAAATTCCTACAAACGGCATAAAAAAAAGTATAGCCATACTTTTTGTTTTTTTTAAAAAAAAAGAAAAAGGGCCCCTTTTTTTAATATTATTTGTTTAAAAAAATTACCTGAAAAAAAAATTTGGGTTTGGATTTTTGATTTTTAATCCACAGGTTATTTCGGAAGTCATATCGCAGATATCTGTTAACATTAATTACAAAAAAAAATCTATAATGATTGGACTAGAAAGAGTATTTTCCAGTCTTTCGTACTTTCACTTTAGGGGTGGATGTTTTTCTGATGGAATGACAAAACGTATGAAACAAACTGATATTGTTATTCCATAAAACATTTATTGTCGATTACCCTTTATATAGTCACGTATAATTTCGTTAAAAATAACGGCATAACAACACAAACGGGGATTCGTTAAAAAATTAATTAAAAAAAAACTCCATCCTTTGCAATGTATTTTAGGTTTCTCTCTTTCTACCTTTGTGTTTAACTTTATATTCAAGTATATCTGTTCATAATCAATTCTAACCAGTTGGCTTAGTGGAAATTTTCCCGCCCCTTGCTCAAAAAAAAAAAAAAATTCTATTAAAAAAAACCCTTTCCTGACGAAGTGTAGAGTCTATTTCATATGAAAAATGTAAAGCAAGCTAAATTTATTCGTCTTTGTTTTTAATTAATTATAATTTTATGAGAGTATCAGTAAAAAAGATAACTTAAAACATAGACCATCCTTGTCATTTTCGAATCTACAGCTCTTTTCAATTCGTCTCATAAATGCTCGATCGATTTTAGATCAGGAATGCATGCAGGCCATTCCAATTTCTTTTCCCAAAACCCAGATTTTTTTCCCCCATTTTTTCACCGGGCCCGAATTTAAAAAAACAAAATTTGGAAACTAAAAACTTGTTTAAATTAAAAATTTCAACAATAAAATTTTTTTCTTTTTTTTTTGGTTTTTAGTGTACAAATTTACGGGGGGATTTGAAAAATAAGTTTCTATAAACATGGTCAAAAATGCATCGTTTCAGAAATACAGGGCGTAAAAAAAAAAGAAAAAATTAATTGTTTAATAAGTATATCCCCCTTTGGTTTTTATTTTTTTTTAATTTTTTAATTTTTTTCCTCATGTCGATTTTAAAAAGGGAAGTGGTATTAGGAAAAAAATTAGAAATTTCCCACGTCGTCTGGAAGGGTTTTTCCCTTCTGTAAAATTGACAATAAAATTTTTAAATAATAATGACGGTTTGTTAAATTAATTTTTAAATTTTTAAGTTAATAAATTTATCTCTTTTTTTCGTAAAATTTTTTTTAAAAATCCGCTGTGCTTTAAAATTAACCGATATTTGTTACTATGCGTTTTTTTTTAAAAATTTCCCGCCCTTGACTCTAAATTATAAGAAAACACTCTATCTGAAAAATTATGGAAATTTTTTAAGCCTCTTTACCCCCGAAAAACAACTTAAAATAAACTATTTTGTCTCTTAATTTTTTTTAAATTTTTTTTGCTTTCAAGAAAAAAAAAAAAAAACCCATTATTTTTTTTTTTTTTTTCTCTAAAAAAAAACTCAAATAACAAAAAGTTTTTTTAATTTGTTTTATCAAAATAATTGTTTTAAAAAATTTTGTACAATTGAAGCTTTTTTTAACTTTGGACCCTGCGTATTTCTAATTTCGAATCGATGATATCCCAAACTTATTTTATAGAGACTTTTTGCAAGATCTAACTGTTTAAAGATTTAAAAAGTATTGCTCAAACACCCTGTATAATTATAAAAAAATTTCTAGAAAACATTTTACCTGTGTTTTGAAAATAAGTTTATGACTTATTTCCATTATCTTTAGTTTTTTTTCTATTTTGTGGACATTTTTATGTCACTTATATGTTCTATATTTTTATTTTAAATAAAAAAAAAATAAATTATTAGATTTACTATTTTATTTTTAGTTGCATATTATGGTTGTCCGTAAAGTCTGAAATCACAATTTTTTTGAGAAAACTACACAATTTTAAGGAAAGCTCAATCACGTCAACTTTTCTTTACAAGGCGTGTGTAGGTAATGTGCTTATGTAAGTATTAGGTATATGGTTAAATACTATGTTAAATTTAAACGATATTTTAAATTAGACAGGGCACGTCCATAAAGTATTAGGGTGCTACAAAAGTAATTTTTTAAAATTTAAAATAGAAAACCTATACCTACTCATATTTTTACAGTTTTGGATTATTTATTTAATTCCCCCAGAAATTTATATATACTATATTCTATACCCGAAAGTTACTAGGTATAAGAATATTCCATTTAGGATAGTTTGGGTATATAATTATTATGGAAAAAGTTAAAAATTGGTAAAAAAAATGAGAATGAACATTTCTTAATTAAACGTTAATAATAATGTAATGATAAAATAATATTTTTCCTTAAAAAATATGTTTTTTACACCTTGTACTGTGCAGACATACAAATTAGTTTAAAAAATGTAACATGGCCAAAATAAATGACGGGTCCAAGCATTTTTATTAAACTTCCGATCAATTTTTATTAAAATTATCCTATACATTACTAATGCACTGTATATTGAAATTAATTTAATTGAAATAAACCAAAACAACTCGAGACAAACGAGACAAAACGAGACGAGACGAGACAAACGTTTGTCTTGTCTCGTCTCGACCCTCGTCTCGTCTCGTCTCGAAATATATTATCTCGAAATTTCGAGACGAGACGAGACAAGGCTTAATCTCGTCTCGTCTCGCGGCAACTCTAGTGTAAATGGGTTTTTAATATAGATCGCAAATGGAACCACCATATCTCTCGTAAACGTCAATTGAATAAACGATGTACGTTTAGAGCTTCATTTTTTTGTTACGAATGGTGGACATATCCGTTCTTAAATTGTTTTTGTGTTATTAAATGATTTTAGTGCGTTTAATTTTGGTTTTTACGATCGGTACAGGTTCTTTAATTTTTCCTTTCTTTCAGTGGGTTTCTGTATGAATAATTTGGCTTCCCACCATTGTATGCAATGTTGTTTTGACCATCCGTGTTCGGTAATCCTTGACTTTGACCTTTTACCTCGTTTCATATGTTTTTTGTGTTCTTTAACTCTAATTTCAAGTGGTCTTTTTGTTTTCCCGATGTATACTTTTCAGTCCATTAACTGAAGACCTGAAAGTATCCAAAGCTGTAAATAAATCTGTACAGTTTTCATTTGTGGCCCAATTCTTAGGTGTTCGCGAATGCTTTCGAGCGAGAAAAAGTTTATCACGATTCCGACGGGGAACCCGTTAAAAATGGCCACCCAAAGTCCCAAAAATAATTTTCCCGCGAATATCTGCCAAAATATGCGATTTAGAGAATTTTTGTTCAGATAAAAAATCACCTCGAAATATACAAAAATGGCCCTTACCGTTTTTTTCGCAACACCAATATTTTTCGCAAAAACGGCCGTCGTAAAATCCAAAATTCCACATGGTGATTTTTGAACTCCCAAAAAAACCCAAAAATCAGAAAAAAATTTTTTTTTCAAAACAAGAAAGATTAAAGAAAATTTTTGGGATCATTGAACCTTTCTATTATTATAAAAAAAAAGTTAATAACAAACCCTTTTTTAAAAAAAATCAATAAATTATTTAATACTCAAAAAATTTGAAAAAACTAACCGTTTTTTCGTGTGGTTTGCTCTTATCTGCTGGGCGTGTTCAGACGGTTGTTTATAATGATGTTAATTCTGACGAACTCAGTACGGGGTTGGTTTTCCCCGGTTCGGTTCGGGGTCCGCTACTTTTCCCCATCTACGTTAACGACTTGCCTCCCCTTTTTAAAATGGGACACTTTTTCGCAGATGATACCCCCATTCTTTGGCATGATATGACATTAATGGGTTTAAAAGGGGCAATTTAATTATCGACTTGTGTAAGATAAAACGTGGTGTGATGCAAATTTATTACTTTTAATATTTCGAAGATAATATCTTGACTTTAGGTGTTCTTGGATAACATTTGTTTGGCAGATAGTTGATCCAGCCAATGAATTAAAGGGTTAACTATTGACAGAAATCTAAATTTGAAAATCACATTGATAATTTATTAATAAATTTTGGTTTTTATGCACGAGGGCATATATAACAATTGGACTTTCTTTGCAAAAATTTATTTTTTACTAATAATCCCATCTTGTTTTTATTTTTTTTGGGGGTCATGTTCTCAATATCTGTTGGTTGTGTTTTGTTACAAAAAAAGGGAATTAGATATATGTGTAAAAGGGTTTTTTTAACCTGTCGTCTTTTTCTAGACACCCTTTTAACCCAATTGTATTTTTTTTTTGGAGGGGTCTTTTTTTTTAAAAAAAAATTTCAAACTCATTACAACCTGCGCGACTTTTCCCTTAAATGCCCATTCCTGCTCTGAACTAATTAAAAGGTCATTTTTTATGAGGGGGAAAAAATTTTTTTAAAGGCTCCTTTCTTAAAAAACCTAAGGGTTTAGAAGACTGAAAAGGGGTTTTTAATGAAAGGCATACTAATTTACGGTTTTTAATGACAGATAGATTTTGGTTTGGGTAAATTAGAACACTATTTATTGTCTAGTAGTGTAAGCATTTTTTTTTTAAATTTATTTTTTTTTGACTGCTCAAAAAAATTTTGTTTTGTTTCTTTGTCATCTAATTTTAAAAAGCTTATCTGTTTAATTGTATATTGTTTTTTATTATAGCTTTATAAATAGGTTTTCAAAATTTTTGTTCATTTGAAAAAACTATTTTTTTTTACTTTTTTATTTTTTAAATTTAGAAAAACAAATGGACCCAAACTCATATGCAAGATAGGTGGAATTTCCCTTCGTGACCCTTTTAATATTTTACATTTTGCCCATAATGGCAATTCGTCCCCCTTATAAGTGAATCCAAAAAACATTTTAGCGGTAGAGCGGCAGCTGAAATGAGGGGTTTTTGGGGCTCGTTATTTAAAAACTAACCATTTTTCGAAAAAAAAAATTTTAATGCCTTTTT
>JAHBCN010019709.1:0-15752 GCA_019359885.1 Listronotus oregonensis
AGGACCTGGTAGCTACCCAAGTCACTAGACCGGGAGAGAAAGGCATGACGTTTAAAAAAAATATGAACAAATTCAATCGGGCCCCCCTGTCGGTACGCCAGTGATAAAAATAATAATTTAGTAAAAAAAAAAAAAAAGTACCTACTTTTAAAAAGCAATTCATATGCCAAAATTCATATGGCCATCTAAACGGTTCCAGAGATATAAAATAAAACCTATATCCCGGTCATTTTTTAACCCCATAGCGACCTTATAACGCTTTTAAAGGGCCCCAGGTTTAAAACTCTTGTTCATAATTTAACATGTAGAAATACCCCTAACGGTTTTTCTGGATACCTTGTATAGTAAAGTGTTTTCAATCGATGGCAGCAGTGACAATTAGTTTTGTCAGTTATAAATAATTTTGTATCTAAAAGCTTTGTAATTTGGCCTGAAAAACTATCCTAAAGTATAATAAGCAATAGCATAGACTAGTTCTGATTTAAAGAGAAGTATGCAGGTTTTTTGAAATTTAAAGCCCAGCTTACTTTAACTGCAATTACTGCTGCGCATAGCTATTACTAACCTCTTCATATGTGATTACTCTATGTAGTTTCTTAAATATGACAACTCTGCCTTTTCCCTAAAATTTCAAACGTGCCTCGTATTTTGTAAAGGGCAAAAAGAAAAAATATAAAAGTAGTGATTTTAGACTACGCCCGATTCGATGATAATATCTGCAATGTTGCCAAGTGTACTTTTTCTAAGATAAAAAAGGTTATTTGGTTTCTTTAAATACAAAGCCAGGTTTATTTATATTTTAAAAAAGAAATCACTATTACTAAAATCTTTAAATGTCAACTTTTTTTAATGTGGTTTCTAAAATATGGCAATACTAAATTTTTGGGAACACTTACAAGAAAGATTGTACATAAAAAATTTTTTGGGGTTAAAAATACAAGTTATATTCTCTTTAGTTATGTAAATATGGTGTTAGCCTAATTCTACTTTTATACATTAATGTTTCAATGCATATGTGGTTATTAGGAGTGACATAGAATTTAAAAAAAATTGTTTTTTAATAATATCCAAAAAAAAAAATATTTGGCTTTTTTTTAAAAATAAAAAAAAAGATACTTTAAATTTTTAAACTCTAAAAAATCAAAATTTTTTAGTAAATTTAAAGGGATAATGTACTTGCGACAATATAACTAAAAACAGATAAATATTTTAGTCTAAAAATATAATTATATTTATTCGATTAACTATTAAATTATCCCTTTAAAAGTTACAAAAAATTTTAAATTTTTGAAAAATTTAACATAAATATATTTTTTTTCTTTATTTTGAAAAAAGCCAAATATTTTTCTAAAAAATAATAGGTGACTATTGTTATAATGAAATCCATGAAAATCAATTACCAGTCTACAAATATTCAATAGTAAGTTTTGTTAAAATCAGGTTCTTGTTACTCGATAGTAAAGAGCAATTTTCGAAGAATGCTTTAATAACAGTCTACTGAAAGCGAAAAAACCGAAGAATACAACAATAAAGAAATTTAAAAAATTCGGTAGAAAAATTTGGGCCCATAATTTGACACTAATAGTTCTTAAACCTTTGCTGACGTTGATGAGTTTATATCCCCTATAAATCTTCTTGAATAAAGAAAAACATCAGTTGGAGCCCGGGAGTCATCAAGGTTTTTCTCTTTAAAAATAAAAAAAACCCAGACTTTTTTTTTTTTATTTTGCCTTTATATACGTTGACTTCAACTTAATAAAAACATGCTTTTATTGTTAGAAATAGGCTGTCGAATTCGTAACGCAGGTGTTAATCTTAAAATAATTATAACATTTTATTAGATATAGATCCATAACACTATGAAGTATTATTATTTGAAATAATAAAAACGATTTTTACGTTCGCTTAAAATAGAAATGTTTTTTAATTATTGTGGTAACTTCCTATTATTCTTTTTGTGTTACTATAAAATTGTTTTGCCTTATCTACAAAGGCCTAGAAAGGCCACACTAATTTTTGTTTTTATTTTTATTACAAATCACAACTTAGATCTCGGAATTTCGACTTAGATCTCAGAATTCCGACTTAGGTCTCGGAACTCCGATTTATATCTCGAAATTTCGACTTATATCTCGGAATTCCGACTTAGATCTTGAAATTTCGACTTATATATCGAAATTTTAACTTATATCTCAAAATTCCTACTCGGATCTCGGAACTTCGACTAAGATCTCGGCATTTTGACTTATTTCTTGAAATTTCGACTTATATTTCGGAACTCCGACTTAGATCTCGGAATTCCGACTTATATCTCGAAATTTTAACTTATATCTTGACATTCCTACTTACATCTCGGAATTCCGACTAAGATCTCGGAATTCCAACTTATATCTTGAAATTTTGACTTATATCTCGGAATTCCGACTTAGATCCAGAATTTCGACTTAGATCTCAAAATTCCGAAGAGCATTAAACATACATTTTAGACATAAAATTCCACAATGCATAAACTTGTCAACATGTATTTGTTAATATTTACAAAATAAACTAGAATACTTCTAGTATTTTAGCAAAGGAAACCTTTTTACATTCCGACTTAGATCCAAAATTTCGACTTAGATCTGAAAATTCCGACTTGGATCTCGAAATTGCGACTAAGATCCCGAAATTTTCACTTACATCTCGGAATTTCGACTTGTATCTCGGAATTCTTACTTAGAGATCTAAGTCGGAATTCCGACTTATATTTTGGAATTCCGACTTAGATCTCGAAATTCCGACTTAGATCTCAAAATTTCGACTTATATCTCGGAATTCCGACTTAGATCCAGAATTCCTACTTAGATCTCAAAATTTCGAAGAGCATTAAACATACATTTTAGACACAAAATTCCACAATTCATAAACTTGTCAACATGTATTTGTTAATATTTACAAAATAAACTAGAATACTTCTAGTATTTTACATTCCGATTTAGATCCAGAATTCCGACTTAGATCCCAAAATTCCGACTTAGATCTCGAAATTGCGACTAAGATCTCGGAATTTTCACTTAGATCTCGGAATTCCGACTTGTATCTCGGAATTCTCACTTATATCTCAAAATTTTAACTTATATCTCCGAATTCCGACTAAGATCCCGAAATTCCTACATAGATCTCGGAATTCCGAATATGATCTCGGAATTCCAACTTATACCTTGAAATTTTGACTTATATCTCGGAATTCCGATTTAGATCCAGAATTCCGACTTGGATTTCAAAATTTCGAAGAGCAATAAACACACATTTTAGACAGAAAATTCCACAATTCATAAACTTGTCAACATGTATTTGTTATTATTTAGAAAATAAACTAGAATATTTCTAGTATTTTGGCAAAGGGAACCTTTTTACATTCCGACTTAGATCTCGAAATTGCCACTAAGATCTCATAATTCCGACTAAGATCTCGGAATTCCGACTTATATCTTGAAATTTCGACATTTATCTCGGAATTCCGACTTATATTTCGGAATTCCGACTTAGATCTCGGAATTCCGACTTAGATCCAGAATTCCCACTTAGACCTTAAAATTCCGAAGAGCATTAAACATACATTTTAGACACAGAATTCCACAATTCATAAACTTGTCAACATGTATTTGTTAATATTGACAAAATAAACAAGAATACTTCTAGTATTTTAGACAAGGAAACCTCTTTACATTCCGACTTAGATAAAGAATTCCGACTTGGATCTCAAAATTTCCGACTTAGATCTCGAAATTGCGACTAAGATCTCGGAATTTTTACTTAGAAGACACCAATTAGCCATGAGAACGGTAACCCAATGGTAAATTGACCGTTGTGGCCTTAGTATAGGAGTTAAAAAATCCAAACTCACTAAAAGGATTAAGGGTATAGTTGTTGACGTTTCGTCAATAATTCCAAGGTCCAAGAAAAATTATAACATGCCATAAAGTTCGATAATATAGTTCTTGGGGTGCATATTAAATTATCCTATGAGTTGGAGAGATGGAGTGTAATTAATATTTACAATGTGAACTATAGTTATCATCAGGGTACATGTGCACATATCAACTATTATATCTTGGGAACCACGTGACTAAGATTGAGCTCTAAGGTTTAGAATTCGTAGCCCAAAGTCTTAAATCAATCTGCATAAGAACGGTTTTTTCATCGGCTAGCGTTCGGGAGTTATCAACTGGAATCAAAAATTAAACCCGATAATGACTTAAATTGAAACGTTGGTTAATATTATAAAGTTGAATCATTCCAATGAATTACTGAATATATTATTTAAATCAACTTTCAAATGACAGATGTCCTATGGATCCAATCGAAAGCCACTTAACTTAGAAAAGGTATCTTATTTTGACGAGATGTGAGGTTAAATAACATAAATAAACCCCTGAAAACTTGATAAAAACTTTTTAAAAAACTACTATACAGGGTCTTTGATTATATTTGCGTGGCTTCTGGAGCCTTTATTTTTGAAGACAGAAAAAAATGTTTTATATAAAAATTGTAGGTTTTTTTCTATACTATATTTTGAAATTATCAGTTGAAAAATATCGCAATAAAAAAATGAAAAAATATAGGCAACTTCAACTTTTTTAAATGGAACACCCTGAATATTATGCACTACAATAAAATATCTTTTTTTTCTGATTTCAAATATATATACATTGATGATATTTGAATGAACCATTTTTAAGATATTTAAGCTTAGAATATAAATAAATTAAAAAAAAAAACATATTAGTATCAAGAAAGCTATGAAAACAATAAAATTGTAAAATATTGTAAAAAGTTAAAATTTATCATTTTAACTACTAAAAGAAGTTTGTATTGCTTTTTTGTCGATGGGCTATTCAGAATAACAAAAAATCGCTATTATGCGTCTTTTGTATTGTAACAATAATAATGTGACGACAGTGCAAAGAAAATATTACTTATTATATCCTTAACAACGGGTACCATCTACTCGTATAGATACTATTAAATACATAGTAAGAAAGTTTATTGAACGAAAAAGCTTTAAAATGAAGAAAAGAACTGCAGCACGAAATGAAAACAAAGTTTTGGATATCCTTGTTTTTCCAGGATAATAATTATACTTTTTCTATTGGTCTAGCACTAAAACCTTATAATTGTACAAATTTTATTCCTTATAAATTTATGCCCGTTCAGAATATTCCTGAACAAAACCTGCAGGACCGACCTAAGTATGCATTGGAAATAGCTAGGTTTATGCAGCAGGATCCAAAGTTTTTAAATAAAATTCTATTCACCGACAAGTTTTTCCTTCACTTTGAGTAATGTTTAACACAAAAATATACATTATTGGTCCAGAAAAACCCTCACCAAATTCAGCAACATAAAATTTTTTTGTTTCCATGGCTTTCTTAATACTTATATGAAACTTTTTTTTTAATTTATTAATAATTTAACCTAAAATATCTCAAAAATGGTTTATCCAAATATCATCAATGTATATATATATATATATATATATATATATATATATATATATATATATATATATATATATATATATATATATATATATATATATATATATATATATATATTTAAAATCAGAAAGAAAAAGATCTTTCGCTTTAGCGCATAATATACAGGGTGTTTCATTTAAAAAAGTTGAAGTTGCCATATTTTTCCATTTTTTATTGCGATATTTTTTTACTGATAATTTTGAAAGATAATATGGAAAAATCCACAATTTTTATATAAAAACATTTTTTTTGTCTTTCAAAAATAAAGGCCTCAGAAGCACGTAAATATAATCAAGGACCCTGTACAAGTGGTAACGTAAAATCAGGGTCTAAAACTGATAAAAATACGTACGAAAGCTATACAAAATTGGGTTAAATACAACAGTTGTCAAAAGGTAATGGTTATTACACACATTGTAAATTTTTAGATAGGAATAAAGGATTTTTGTAACAGTTAACTAAGCTCAGGGGTTACTGATTTAAAATGTAAAAATACAGTTAGCTAAGAAGTCATTTTACTGATAAATACAGAATATACAGAAGTACATAGAATACAAAAATATTTTGATAATTATTTAGGTACATTTTTAGCTATTTGTAAAGACACTGTTTGCCTTTAATATGTTATAGAGAAATGAGAATTTGATACTTAATTTTACTATATTATCAAAAAGTTTAAATATACAGTTAAACATTTTTAACTAAGGCCCACCAAACCTTGTGCATTTAGTCGTTTACGAAATATCAATAAAATTACTGATGATGTGTTTAAAATTATAATTTTGCACTAAAAATAATTAATAAGACGTTTTTAATGCATACATACATGGAAAAAAATGTTACTTTGTTGCTAAATTGTAAAACTAGGTGGTCAAAGCTATTACAAATGATAACAATAATAAAGTATAATAAGTAAAACTGTACATTTCTAAAGCTCTGGTTGATTAAGGGTTTGGTGCAAATCCGAAGTACTTGTTGGCCGAACAGGAATATGATAATGGATCTAGAGCTAATATTACAACCTGTGAAACTAGATATCTTGTAAATTGAAAGATCTTAGCCAACCAGTAGAAAAAAATCTTGTTACCATGTTGAGCAAATGAATTACAGAGCGGCGGACTAACGTAACTGCGGTATTGATATACTTCATAAGTCGTTTAAATACAAAAAAGACAGGACTGAACTTAACCTTAATGAGACATTTAATCAAGAAGGTGATACGCATGTTAATTAGAAAAATTGTAGATGGACTACAATTAATAAAAAAGTAAGTTACAAACACCGCTCCTATTGTTTATGATTCTGAAGACAACTCACCTCGCCAATCTGGAGTTAAATTTACCAGTACTAGCAGTACTACTATCAACAGCAACAATATCACTTCAAGACGAACTCAGGCTGATCTTCACCAATTAAAATCTTCTGGTGCACCTCAGCCTAAATCAGGCTATAACAGTCTTGAGATTTTGATAGGACAGAAAATGAACTTTTCTGAGTCAGTTTACACACTGGGCATATACCGTCAATTCGTCTATATTGCCTTAATGACGATTATTCCTACGGAAGTAAAACGAGCGTATTTGGCTGCTGGTCATGTAGTGTGCAAAGTTGAAAGCCGTTTAGCGGATAAAATAATAAATACTTTAACATTCTTGAGAAGCTAATTTAAAAATCTGTATTTTTTTTTTAAATAACAGTAACTGTCTTTTCAAAACATTATTAAAGTTTTTAATTCTTAAAATTTCATTTTTCCAATTTAGGTCCCCTTTAAGTTTAAACCTATTCATTATTTATTTGCAAAATCTCACTAACCACGTGGGCTCCAGTAATTAGCTGGATCCCGCGGAATTAAAGAAGGCCCAGTCCCGCAAATACCGAGATTGAAATGTTTTTGCGGGATTGCATTCCCTAAACATGGCAAAATACTGTATTTTGTAGTTTTATGGTATTAAAAAAAATACTGTGAAAATAAAAATGTTTTATGGTCTATAAATCTTATTTAATATAATAAATACAAAATATAAGTAACACAGGTCCACAAAAAAAGTGGTGTGTGCTGGGTGTCGAAACAAAATTTTCTGGTGTGTTTTTTTCTGTTGAACACGAATCTCAAGTCAAAATTGGGGGTCAAACAGTAAAAAATGGAGAAAAGGCGTAATTTCAGATATTAAAGATTTTTTTTTTAATTTTAAACATCAATATCTTAAAAACTATAAAAGATACACGACATAAACTATTTTTATTTACAGGACCTTTTATTTTAGTAATAAGATTTTTTTGTCTAAATGCAATTGTTTTCGAGTTTTAATCGAAAAAAAAAACAAATTTTCATGGAAAAAAATAAAAAAAAATCTTTGGATTTTTGCTGCAAATTTTGAAGTAATTTGGAATTTAAAGAATAAAATAAAAAAATTATAATAAAAAAAACAAAACTCACGTTAATACAGAAAATATTTTTTTTTCCTATTTTGGAATGAAATTTTTTGTCAAAATTACATTTTCGTTTATATCTCCTTTATTACTAATCTTCTCAAAAATGTTTATATAACTTTTTATATGAGCAATTTGCAAAGCTTTATTTTTTGTTTTATAAAACTTTTTGTAACTTTTATAGTTTATATAGTCGTAGTCCAAACATTCCGTGGTAGCAGATTTCTGCCGGTAAACGTACCGTAACTGTTTTTTGTTTTTTTTTTTAAGGGGTATGCGAATATTAGAATTTTCGAATTTTTCAAGGCGAATCGAATACGAATTATTTGAGTTGAATTTCAAATCGCATATTCAAATAATTGGAATAGTTCAAATATTTCGAATAGTTCGAATTATTCCGAATAGTTCGAATCATTTTTTTTTATCTTGTGACAGTCCACGAAGGCTGATGCCAAGTACTAACTGTACCGTGGGTGTCTTCAGTGTGTGAGAGGAGTTTGTTCACACGGGACTTAAATTTTTGGAGATTGGGAGGAGAAGGAAAAACTTCTGCGGGCAGCAGGTTCCATAGTCTTGACACTCTAGGAATAAAGGAACGAAGAAAGCGGGAAGTTCGGGTCTCTCTAACTGAACTGTAAAAGGATGCATAAAAGTTACTACGTGTTGCTCTGTTGGGAGCTGCCAAGAGAAGGAATAATACTGTCCAATTCCTCTGAGCAGAAGCCGTGAAAATACCTATAGAAGAGCGACAGATCCCTACAGCTTGACGATGGGCAAGAAAGGAAGCCTTTCTGTGAGCGTTGGATCATTAATAAGACGAATGGAGTCCAGAATGCTAAGTGTTGTAGGGGACGCCATTCCCCAGACATGAGAACAATATTCCAAAGAGGGTCTGATTTGGGATACATACAGAGTGTACAGATTGGAAGAAGAGAAATATTTTCTGGCTCGAAAGAGGAATCCAATCTTTTTGAAGCTTGCCGAAGCTATGGATGAAATGTGTTTGTGCCAGTTGAGGTTATTCTCAAAAGTAACGCCGACTAGATTAAACGACTCTTTGTTCTGCAGAACTTGGCCTCTCATATGTAAAGGGATAAGCATTCGCAAACTTTTTTCGCGACCGAACATGACTGTGTTTTTGAGGCATTAAACTGGACAGATTTTTGGGCCCCATTCAAGATAAGTTTGAGGTCTTGTGAAAGAGATATCTGCATTGACCTGCGCTTGTTTTCAAATCGGAATTACCCGGTGGCAAATGAATACTAAAGTGGAGGGTACTATCGTCACAAAACTATGAATGGGATTGATTGTGGAAGAGAGAAATCGTTAATGTGTAGAAGAAACAGCGTGGGTGCCGCCTACCTGGGGCACCCCGCATTAATTTGGTAGAAGCTGGAGGAATGACCATCTACACTAACTGATATACGTGATTAGAAAGGAAACTGGAAAGCCAAGACAAAGCTTGGTGGAAGACCGTAAAAGGTTTGTTAAGAAGCCCATCATGCCAGACTGATCCAAAGCTTTCATTCGAATAGTTCGAACTGTTGTAATGATTCGAATGTTTTGAATAATTAAAACCCCAAATTAAAAATTTTTTTTTCTGATTCTTTAAAAATGGGAAATTTTTTTTTTGGCGGAATTTTTAAAAAGGTTTGTAATAATTTTAAATTTCCAGTGTAAATTTCCACTCATTAATATTGAATCCACAATAATGGTAAGTTGTGGTGGTTTAAAATTTTGAAATTTTTAAAATTTGGGGTTTGCAAATTTTTTTTTTATTTTAACCTTTTTTTGGATTAGTCTGATAAAAGGAGTTTTATCGAAAACACTTTATTTTATTTATTAAAGATGTAATTTAAAATCGAAATTTAAAAGCTTTCCCCAATTTTTTTTTTTTAAATAGCTACTACGACTCTTAAAAAAAACATACAATCAATTTTAAAAAAAAAATACTATAATTAAATTGTTTGAGCTATTCGAATAGTTTGAATTTATTTAAATACTTTAAAAATTTTTAAAATTTTTTAAAAATATTTGAATACCCCAAACTATTCAAAAAAGTTCAAATATAAAAATTGATTCGATTCGACAACTATTCTCCCCCCCTTTTTTTTTAGGTTTATGGTTGTTTGCCCCAAAAATTTTAATTTTGGGGATTTTTTATGGACTCCTGTAATTTATGGAAGTTGCCAAAAATATATAATAAATTAACAATATATATATATTTCCTTTTACGCCCTTTTACGCCCCAAAACCCAAATAATAATATATTTTAATAATTCTCCATTTATTTTTTTTAAAACGGGGGTTTTTATAATTGTGCATAAGAAATGAATTCCACGGATTACCTTAAGCAAAACCCGCAATTTGGGGGAACACATATTTCCATGGTAATTGGGCCAAAATACTGTTAAAAAGCCAGAACAAAATTTGTTATTACCCGTAAGACAACTATGACTAACTTACCCTTAAGACCACACAAGCTATGACCTACGTCGTTGAACACAACGGGATATCGAAGTTTTTACTGGGTGGGGTTTGTCGGGGCTTGATTTGGGTCGAGGCATAGCGTCGGGGTTTTCATCCATATTTTGGAAAAATTAGCATTAAAAGGGCCCCCTTTTAAAATTATATAAAAGGGTTAGACACCCCCCGTTCACATAAAACCGGCGGCGCGATTTTTTCGAACAATTCACAAACTTAGAAAGAGATAGATGTAGCTTTGACATAGTGGGAAAAAGAAATGCCGATATGTTTAGCGTTCAGTTTCTCCTTCCACGCTTCACGCTAATTTCGATTTAATTTGGGGTTTTTTTTAAATTTTTTAAAACACGGGTGTCAAACCCTTTTGTTGGCACCCTATAAAAAAAACTGGGACTTACTAAGCAATTTTTGGGTGGACGTCAAAAGGGAAACGGGTGTTGATTGTTTCCAAAAATTTTTCAAACAAAGGACTGGTAGTAGATTTTTTTTAAAGTCAACGGGTGCATTTTCTACTTAGTTCTTTAAAAGGTGTCGATATTTTTTATTGTTCTTATATGTATGAAAAAAAAAAACGTTTTTAAAATTTTAAAAAAATTTTCGTCAATAAATTATTTTTTGCTTGGGGTTTTTTGCCGAACAACTTTCAAATTTGACGCAACAAAAAAAAAAAACTTCCCCTTTCTTGTCTGTACCGTTTCTCCTGTCTTTTTCTGAATTTTTTTTAAAAGATTTGGGTTTTTAAAAAAAACGGTTTTTTAAAATTAAAATAAGTAATAAAAAGTGTCTGCGGGGAAATGACTTTGTGTCTGTGTAGTCTTCTGTGTAGTGATGAGCAAAGCAAGACCAAGACCGGGCTAGTTTTGGTATTGGTCTTGCTGAAAAGTTTGCTGATCTTGTTTTTTTGGGAGTAATAATTTAAACTAAGTAATATTTAATAAAATATATTTTTTTTAAACTTAAAGATAAATAAAGATGTAAACTATTTTTTTCTGCTTAAAATTAAAAAAACATGCCAATTTTAACCTTACACAAAACGTTTGAATTATTTGTTAAAAAAAAAATTAAAAAAGTGGGGGGTTTTTTTATTTTTGCTCCATCTTTATTTTAATTGAGACACAACCTGTTTTTATACGTTTAGTGGCACATGAAAAAATTTTTTGTCTTAAAATTTTTAAAAATTTTTTTTAAAAAGGGATATAAAATTAAAAAACAAAAAATATGTACTGTGTGAGCAAAAAAAAAAACTTTAAATTTTTAAACCCGATATGAAAGTTTCTTTAAAATGGTTTTAATATTTAAACATTGGTTTCTTATTTAAAAACAAGTTATTCGGAAATCTTTTCAGTTTATATGAACTTTTTTTTTTAAATTAATCAAACATTTGCCGTACAAAGTTTGAACAAATACTTTAAAAACATTCTGCATATACAAGGTGGTTAAAAACTGCGACATGGCTCGATATTTCCAAAATCCGTTCATTATGGTGAAACACTAAATATGAAAAAATTATAAAAAAAAAAGGTGTAAAATGTTTTTTTTTCTATTCCAAAATTTTCCGAATAATCCGCTGCCACTCAAGAAAACTCCCTTATTTTTAGCTTTTAACCGAAAATATAAAATTTATGAAAAAATTAATTAAAAAAAAAAATCACTACCCTGTATATTATGCTGTAAAATTGTTAAACTGTCTTGTTTTCCTTTTTTTAAGTCAAAACCGGAAGTGATATTTAAAATCCATTTGTATAAAAATTATTCCTATATTTTGACATGAAAAATATATTTTTTTTTAAATTTCCCTTTTTTTTAACATTTATATCTTATTTTAAAAAACAATCTAATGGTGCCACTTCTTACAGTGTGGAACAAAAATGATGTTTTTTCTGGTTTCAAAAAATTTCAGATCCACCCTGTAAGTGGCATCACTAGATAGCTAATTAAAAAAAAAACATTAAAAAAAATAAAAGTTATTTTTAAACTTTTTTTAGCTTTTCTCTGCCGTGAAGGGTTTTTTGGAGATATCGTGCTTTGTCGGACCATTGAGTCACAATCTTATTATTTTTGAATCTTGTTATTGAATTTACTCAAATTTTGTTGTTAAAGAACTGTATAAAATACCAAAGTGATCCATTTAATTATTATTTTTTTTTTAAAAAACCTCATTTTTTTTAAAAAAAAACTTATTAATTAATCGCCTTGACAGTTCTCGCCAAATTTTTTTTTCATTTTTGTATGAAACACCCCTGTATATTGAATATAAAGATTAAATATTAAAATTTTTAAAAAAAAATTGCAGAATTAAGAGCCTTGCAGGTCGGTCTTGGTCTTGGGGTAGTCTTGCACTCCTCGGTCTTGTTCTTGGTCTTGGTCTTGCATACCCCGGTCTTGCGGTCTTGGTTTTTGGGGCTTGGTCTTGGTCTTGCAAGCGAAAAGGCGGTCTTGGTCTTGTTGCAGCCCCAAACCAAGCCCCAAAAGCCCCTTTCCCCATCACTACTTCTGTAATTGTAAATAGAGAAAACGGCTATAAAGCCTGCGAAAAAGTAATTACATATTAGATTGAGAATAAAAAATTAGAAAGCCCTAGACTTATAACATAAGTTTGTGAGGTGTTTTTTTTCCTATCGGACCAACTGCCGATTTTTGTCGGAGCCCCCCGGGTTTTTTAAAATTTATACATAACATTTTTAATTCATAAATATTCCTAAAAAATTCCCCCCATTTTTAACCCCGGGGATTTAACCAGAAAAAGGATTCTGACATTTGTAATGTTCTCCAAAATAAATACTTTTTTAAAAAATCTTACACCGTGCCCCAAACTTCAACTAGGACTTCGTTAAGGCAAAAAAAGGTTACATATTTTAATATACATGTTTTTATTTTAATCAAAATTTTATTTATTGCAAAATAATGTATTAAATATTTTTTTTTTCAGACATTTAGCAAACTGATTACCAAACTAACCTAACACAATCTGAGTGCACGGTAGTGCACCAGGCCAAGATCCGGCTACCGCACGAATCTGTGTACACAGGGTGTTCGAAAAATGCACGGCCTAATTTTAGGAGGTGATTCCCCATCGAAAAATATAAAAAAGTTTTCCTAATTATGGGTCCGAAAATGCATAATTTTTAAGATAGTGTCTTAACCTTTAAAAAGAAATTGTTCTTTTGTAAATAACTTTAATACCCTATAGCCAATTTTCTTGAAATTTATTAGATTTATTTCTAATAACGAGGACCTTATTTAGGCCTAATTCAATTAAATTATTAAGTTCAGTAGTTTCTCAGGAAACACCTAAATAATTGTGAAAAAATGTACTCCAGTGACTTTTTTAAATTTTTTTTATTTTTTTTATTAAACAACTAAAAATACTACCATATTCGAAGAAAAAATTTTGGATCCTTTCTTTGGAAGAGGTTACACACGTACAGCTTTCCAGCTCTCCGCAAAAATGCCCATGTCATAAGAGATTCAAAAGGGGGGAGTTATGATGGGTTTTAAAACTCGAAAGTACTTTTTTTAAACGATTGATGGTATGCCATCTTGCCGGACGTTTTTTTTGATTTTAAAAGAAGATAGGTTTTATCTTTTTTAACTTAACAATAACATCGGCCATTTATAAGGAACACGGCCAACTGTTGGAAGAGGAAGATTAACGGCAGGGTAAAGGGGGGAGAATTGGCAGCAAATTGTTGGGCAAATAGTGGGTGGAAAAAAAATTTGTGCAAAAGCTTTGCCCAATTTTTTTTGGACCGAAGGTTTTTTCTGCCATTTGAGCAGTTTAGACAGTCTTTTTTTTCAAATAGTTTTGATTATATTGATTTCGATATACTTAAAAAAAAAAAAAATGGTATGTTTTTTAAAAAAAAGGAAAAAAAAATTTTTTTAAAAACTTTAAAAAAAAAAGTTTAGTCATGCCTATACGTACATTGCCTAAAAAAAATTGCGGAAAAAATCCCCCAAATTTAAAAAAAAAAAAAAAAAGTTTTTTTTTTTTTTGTTTTTTATGTATTTTACAATAACGAAAATTTAACTTAAGAATTTACTATTTGGATAGGAAATTTTATTCTTGCCAAATTTTTTTTATATTTTCGCAACATAAATATATTTCAAAAAGTTTTAAAAATTTTTTTGGACGATGAAAAAAAATTAATCTTAAAGCAAGACAAAAGGGGGTTGGCGCATAAGGGGGGGTAATCGACTTTTTCATTTTTTAAAAAAAACTCCCCGGCTAGGCTTGTTAAAAACAAATTTAAAATTTTTTTTTTTCCCAATATCTCAGCCGCTTTAAAAAATTTTTTTGTTTTGCGCGCAAACCCCAAAGGTATTTTAGCGCGGATAAAGCACATTTTTTTTTTTAAAATTTATGTTTCTTTAGTAGATCTACCTTCATAATTTTTTTTATAATTTTAGAAGGTTTGATAGGGGGTGAAAATTCAAAATCTATTTTTTTTTTGGGATTTTTCGATATTTTTTTAGAAAAAACTTATTATTTTTTTTTTGTCTGAAAAATAGAAGTTTAAAATTAAAAAGATTTAGGATGAACTGGTGAAAACATTTTTTTTTTTAAATTGCCTCTACTATTTAGTAATATTTAAATTATTTTTTCTTTTGGGTTTATTTTAAATCCTTTTAAATCAAAAGTTATTCAAAACTTTCATTAAAAAAAAAGAAAAAATAATAAAATCGAAAGTCTTTTCTAAAAAAAATATCGAAAAATAGCGCAAAAAAATTATTTTATGTTTTACCTATCTATTATTGATCTATAATACCTTAGAAACGGAATATGTTATGATAGCAATAATACCTGCTATCACACCTAGGGCATTATAAGCGGGCATTATGATAATGCCCCCCCTATATTTCCCCCAAAGCGTTAATATGGAAATTTTATTGCTTATCCAATTTTATTTCTCTCACCCCAAAAAAAATCAAATTTTTTCAAAAAAAAAATTTTTTTTTTTAAAAATACTAAAAATTAAACTTTATTTCCCCAAAAATAAATTACAATTTTTTTAAAAGTCCCCGGGAAAAGTAGCTGATCCCCCATAGAATGGTCGGTGTTTTTTGTGATGGTAGCAGCGGTGGTAGCACTAACGCTATTTTGTATAGAAGAACAGTCCATTAAAAAATTTTCCCCAAAGTCGATACGGAATTAACCTCGGAATTAACTGATTTGGCTACTTTTTTTTTTGGGTGAAATACTTTCTTCTATGTATCCTTCAGCTACTGAAGAGCTTTTCCATTTCCCATGTTGTTTTAGCGTTTCAAACGAAACACCTGCCTCAACAAAAAAAGTTGACGATGTGCGACGCAAACAGT
>JAHBCN010019710.1:0-15796 GCA_019359885.1 Listronotus oregonensis
TTTCAAATGAAATAATATTAACAATTTATCAAAACAGAATTTGTGACGAAGTAAAAAAATAAATACAGTATAATAAAAGAAGCCAACTGAAAACTATTTTAAAGTTTGTATTGTATTTACAGAACACAAAAAGTAATCAAAAACTTAAAAATGTGGTGATTGGAGCATTTATTAACTCCAATTTAAATATTATTCAAGTAGGTTTGGAAATTAAAACAAGAACAAAAGATTGAAAGGATATGACTTATTTAAGTTAACAGTTGTCTGTTTCAATCCAATTTTTAAATAGGTGTTTCCTTATTAGAATCTAATCTGCATAAAAATGAAAATTCCAAATAAAGTAGCATATAACATGCTAGCAGTTTATTTCGAATGCTACCAGACCTTGATGGTAGCCTCTAGAATATACGCTCTGCGGTATCCAGAACAGAGAAATAATAAAAAAAAAAACATTTACAAGATTAACTACACGGCTGCGAGAAAATGGTAGTATTTATTTACCCCTTTACCAAGTAGGTACATAAAGAGTCGCTCTGAAGAAAATATTGTAAATGTGTTGGCTTATATTGGAATATACCCTTATATAGGAATTAGACAAATTTTATTGGATTTGGGCATTACAAAATATACTGGTAGCATCCTATATGCTACTTCAATTTGGAATTATCATTTTTTATGCAGATTAAATTTTAATAAAGCAACACCCTTTCAAAAATTGGACTAAAGTTGACAACTGTTAACTAAATAATGTCTTAATTTATATTAACTTAATTTTTGTTAACTTAACTTAATTTAATTTTTCTGCATAATTCTACCTTAAGTCATGTCTTTTTCCAATCTTTTGTTCTTGCTTTTATTTAAAAACCTACTTGACTAATATTAAAACGGATTTAATAAATACACCCATCACTGCCTTTTTATGTTTTCGATTAGATATAAAACAAACTTTATATTAATTTTTAGTATTTTTTCTCTTACTTTACAGTAATAAAATTGGTATTTTACTTTATCACAAAGTCTGTTTTGATTAATTCTTAATATTATTTCATTTAAAAATAGGTTACTTTGAAATTCCAAAACAAATGCAGATATCAAAACGCAGTTTTCACCAAACTGTAGATATTTTTTTCTCCCCTAAACCCACACTGAAAAATCATATTGTTTTATTTAACTTTTTCGAGAAAATCAGGAAAAAAAAAAAAAAATAGTTTTAAAAAACAATCTACTTAAAAGTTTATGTTTTAAAAAAACCCCCCCCCCTTTTTTTATTAAAAAAATAATTTTTTAAATTTCCCCCTTTTTGCGGTTGCGCCATCTGATTTTTTTAGAAACTTGAACATTTTTTCCAACTATTTCCTTGACCTCTTTTCCAAAAATTTTTTTTCCCCCAACGCTGTGCGATAAATTTTTTTCCCCGGATCAGTCGGCGTCCTTTCTTATTTGGACCCCCGGTACACATTTTTTTAAACGACTCCTGAAGTGAGCATACGGCGACCAAAGCCAACCTTTTATTTCTGAAATCGCTTCCTTTATTCTGTAAGAAGCATTACAAATTTTAAAAAATAATGTTTTTGCAAAATTCATTGAAAATGTGCTAATTAATGTTATTGTTTTTGTTATAATGGGTAAGGTGTTATAATGCGATTAAATAAAGTTTTATATTGTAGCAAGTAGATGGGGAACATAATTTACGTTATTTCTAACATTTTTTTTTCCCGCTTTTGAGGTGCCTGAAAGAATTTCAGAATTTTAAATAAAATAATAAATTTTATTTTTTAAAATACGAATTTCCGTAAAAAATTGGGTCTATGTTCAAGAAAAAAATTAATTTGCTCTGCTGTTTACAAAATTATGATCAAAAATCACACAAAAATTGTTTAATTAAGTTAAAAATTAAATCGGATGATTTATTTGGTTTCAGACGCGTTTTCATGAAAATCCGTAATATATTTTTAAGTCATTTAATAATTTTGACGTGTTATTAATAATTAAAATATTTATTGAAAAGAAACATGTAAGCGAATTAAAAAGTGGGAGTTGACATGTTGCTCATTTTGTGCAAAAAGTTTTTCGATTGTCCCAAAATCTTGTATGGCATTTAAAAGATTGGAAACCAGAGGTCGTAAAAATAGCAGCACTGAAAGCCAAACCACGAGTTTAGACTGGAATCCAAACAAGCAAAAATATGGCTTTTCGTGTTTTAGAGGCGGTAGCTATTAATTATTTTACAAGTACTAGGCGGCTTACTTTAAATGCTGAAATGAGACAAAAATCGGTTATAGCTATTTCGCACAGGTATAAATTTAAGAATTGAAAACCACCAGCTTTTCGGAATTTTTATTTATCTTTTCTTTTCTCGTAATTGGATGCAGGTTAGATTGCAAGTTAGTTTTTATTTCTTAACACAGATTTAATTTACGTTGCTCGTTTTGCTAAAGATAAACATATGCAATACTGAATGCCGAATAATTCCCATTGGACGAGAACTGTGCCAAATCAACATTCCTGGTCAATTTATGTATATTGTGGCAGTTTCGGGGATAAAGTTATTAGTGTGCATTTAGTTAATTGTGCTACTGATGTGTTAGTCCGCACAATTAAAAGAATATCCAAAGAAGAAACAACTGCTGATATTTAACCAATAAGTTATAATTTTAAGTCTGTAAAAAAGCATGGATATTACTGATCAGTGATCAAGTTTCCTATATATAATGTAAACAAATTTTTTCCAAAATAAATAGGTTTAACTATTACGATGCTGGCGAAAAATGAGAAAAAATATAAAAGCTTAAAGCAAAAGTAAGAGAAGATATTGTCGATTGCAATCAAAGAATAGGGTATTACCTAGGTATAGTATATTGCATAATAACTCGTTGATTTCTCGACCGCAATAAAACTTAAATGACAACCCTCAGTGAAAAACCCAGCCATAAATAAGTTGCCTGACAAATATCTATTGTGTAGGTATTGCACTTTTTAAAAAGGGAGGTCCTAATTACTTACTAGTATCAATAGTTTGGTAAGTTTTTAAAACTCAAAACACACACAAAATCCCTTTGACAAAGACTGATGAATTAAGATGAAAAGGCTGTTTATATTGAACACCTGCAATTTGCCTTTAACCTATTAGACCAGGAGCTGGCGAAAAAAATATGTGTTTTTTATTTCCGCCTAGATGGAATGGTTATTTTCGCCGAGTAAGAAAGGTGATAATCATGCCAAGGTCAGTCAGCGGGACATATAGGCAAAAAAAGTTTTCGAAGATGTTTTTTTTAAAGGTTTTGTCAAATATTATTCTTTTTAAATTTACGTAATAATAACTTTTTAATAAATTATACATGAAAAAATGTTTCTTACACCTGGCAAGCGGGAAAATTTTCTTCAGCTTGTAAACATTGAATATTTCAAAGCGCATTGTTAAAATTATTTTTTTTAAAATTTTTATGAGAGGTAAGTTTGTTGAATAACAAGAAAAAAAAAACGGTTTAAAAGGGCAAATGAGTTCTTACGCTCATCTAAAATTAAAAACTTCGAAAAAACGGGTAATTCATAAAATATCAAAACTTTTCATTTAATTATTTTTTATTATAATATATACTTTAAAATTTTTTTTATTTATATCGATATCATTATTTTATCAAAATTATAAATCACTTTAAAAAATAATTTATATGTTGTCGTCGATATCTGAATTATCAAAAGAGGAGTCAATATCCGTATCTGATGTTTCAAGTTCATCCACTTCGTTCGACTGATCTAAAATTATTAAAAATCGATTTTAATTAAAAATTTGAGTCAAGAATAAAGGTTTGTAAAATAAAGTTTAAAAAAATACCTTCATTTTCTTCTGTTGAGTCAACGACGACATCATCATTAAATGCTGGCATTTGATTGCCTTTAAACCATTTGAATAGACATGTGTCGCCTTTTATTGCCCAACCGTAGTTTTCAATGTGGAGATTATTAATTTCTTGTTTATGTGCATTTTGCCAAATGGAGGCGATATATACTGATCTCAAGATTTGTTGTTTTAGTTCCGTTTCACAGGGAGGTAGAATCGAGCCATCAAGTTGTGTTTTTGGCATTTTAAGATGTCTTCCTTATTACTTAATACATATGTTTTACAAAAAACTGCCACTCTCGTTTATTGATACATTTAAGTTTATGGTAACCGTAAATGCTGTATACGTACTCCTCCAACGTTCCCATCAAGTTGTCAATATTTGATTCCTGAATGTTAGAAAATGCATCAATAAATTTTTTATTTTCCCGAAAAACTTTAAAAGGTCGTTTTTTCCCTTTTCTAAAAAAAGCCGGATTAAAGTCACACCCGGTAAGAGCATGAAAAGTCGGCAGTGCCCAACAAAGATTACATCCCAAACGTTCAAATAATTTGTTTACATCGATGGATCTTTGCTTGCTCCTAACGCCAACTAACATGTGTATCTTCACTCCTGGTTTTACGTGCATCATATTAGCTAACATTATAATTAGAACATCTGTATCGGCACAACGGATAGTAATATTAGCTTCTTCAGTTATTTTGCATACAGGGTAAATTATTTTCATATCGGCTTCTTCGTGCAAAGGACAAGACAGCTCATCGTCATCAGTCATAATTATTTCGTTGTTGACACTTTCATACCGATAACATCGATCAAAATTTACGTAAAGTATTTTAGTGCCCAAAAAAATTGCAAAATCATTTTATGCCCAGTCTCTCGTTTGCCGTTCGTCTAGCCTTATAACGTAGAATCCCTATATCGTTCGTTGGGTGATAGATCATTTTTTTTTAAATATTAATTGAAAAGATGAATTACTAAAAATATTTTATATTGTTCATTAAAAATGAGCAAAAATAGTTTATACCAAAGATAATACTACTACGAATAGATGGTTCATTTAAATGGGGCGTTTTGAATCAGTTCGAAGATATCAATGCTTCCGTAAATGCTAATAAAATTAAGTCTTTAACCCCTGCCCCAGCGAAACAAACCGTACGACATAGCCAATGTCTGTCGCTTGTACCTTATTCGGAACACGAAGTAGCGAAAGCGGGCGGCTAAACGGATTGTGTTTTTTCTAGTCGCGTTTCATCACGCCAATAGTAAAAGCCT
Organism: Listronotus oregonensis; assembly: GCA_019359885.1. Taxonomy (NCBI): domain Eukaryota; kingdom Metazoa; phylum Arthropoda; class Insecta; order Coleoptera; family Curculionidae; genus Listronotus; species Listronotus oregonensis. The sequence goes on from JAHBCN010019710.1 coordinate 5,118, forward strand.
GCCGGCAACACTGTTTAACTTTCGTTCAAGGATAGCGCGAAAATCTCTCGATGGACATCGGCTCGCGTTAGCCAAAGTCCATAAAATAAATATAGCATTGAATGGTTCATCTTAACCGTAGTAGTATTATCTTTGTTTATACATAAAAATGTAATAATTTTTTTCATTAGTAACATAATTATTTATATATTAATAAATTAATATAATTAATAAAATACTTATATAAGCTTGCCTTCAAACTGATGTATATCAATTCATTATGCTAAAAATTCTGTTGACTGCAGCAATTTATGAACATTCCCATCACCGCGCATAATTTACAATAAGACAAGGGCGCTCTCAATTTTTAATTTTAGAGCAGCGTAAGAACTCATTTGGTCCGCGTTCAAGCCGTAAGAACTTTTTTTCTTGTTACTTAAGGTTTAAACTTACCTTTCGTGTAAATTTTAAAGAGAATAATTTTGGACAACGCGCTTGTAAAATATCAGATTGTTTATAAGCTGTAAGAACAATTTAGTCCCGTTCGCTAGGTGTAAGAAACGTTTTTTCATGTATTATTTATTGAAAGCTAATTAGCATATAAGTTTCAGAGAAAATAAAATTTGGCAAACCCTATTGTTTATTTTTCAACCCTTCCTCAATTATTGTCCCACCCTATAGGTGTAAGAAGTAACTTTTCGGTATCAGGAGACTGTACTTTTTCGAATATATAGAGTTTCCTGTAGAATAAAATTTGACACAAATTTTTGTCGCCAGCTCCTGGTCTATATGTAATATATCAAAAAGTAGGTACAATAATAAATTAGGGAAATTTTAAGTCTGGACCTACATGCGGGTAACCAAGGTTTATTGAGTTTTACATCTAACAGTAGCAGGTTAAACAAAAAATCAACGAATTATTGTGAAATGCACTGTATAAACCGATTCATTTGCGTATTTAGATAAAATTTATCTCCATAGTGGACACACTTGATCGAAAAGCTAGAGCGACGAAAGCAATACTGGTTTATTTTCCAATATTTTAAAAGAAAACTGGTAATTTCTAATTAATACCCAACTGCTAAGGTACTAAAAAAGATGACCATCATCAAAAGATGAAATGAAAAAACAATTGCGGATGAGACTTTTACCAATTCTATTGTCGTTGTTAATAATATAGTATATAAAAGTATTTTATTTAACAAAGCACTTACATACCTAAATTCAAAGAACTCAGATATGATAGATTGGCGAAATGCTGGAAACATTAAACGTTATCTTGGTATGCCCAAACCCCAATTACATAAACCTAAAAAATATAAATAAATAAGTAAAGCTAAACCTAAACACTAATAATACGATCTTTTGCTGCAAAAAATACGTACCCTGTGTTAAAGTTATCTCCTTATCACCCCGATCTTAATCCTAATGAGCTTTTTTTGAATAAGGGTGTATAACCATTTGGCTCAGAGCAATGTCACATTCAAATTGGACGATCCAAGAAAAATTGCCAAAGTTTCTAAAATTACGCACGCAAGCTGACTGAATAAAAAATGTAAACACTATATATGTTAGTACATTTATTGCCGGAAAAAAGTGTTAAAACCTTATTTACTTATTTAATAATATTTATTAAAAATAGTCTTTTCTGCTATGACTTGCTATATTTTAATTATAAAATCCTAATATAGCTCTAAAAAAATAGGTTTACACTCTTAGAATTCCTGCGCAATACCATTTTTTTAATTATCTTGTTTTAAATGTAAAAGACCTTCTTCTTCTCCTTCTTCTGGTAAATGTGTTTATATCAGTTTAGTTTCAAAAAAATAATTTAAAAAATTATTGGTCATTCATTAGTAATAAATTAACGAAAGGAAAATAATCATGGATTGAATGGTATTTATTGTAGTACGGCGTTGCTTTCAACGTTTTGTTTATTACTGCTAATTGCTGCAAATAAAATAGAAAATAGATGATGGAAAATGTTTAAAATCGGCCGCAATTGATATCGATTTTTATTTTTTGGGACATATGTGTAATATAGTTTATGTTACTTAGATAAATACCCGTGAAGATGTGCCTTAGAAAATGGCACTAGCAAGAACTGAAATGAAACAAAACCATTTTGAGTTTTTTTAGGCATTGCAAAGTATAAGCCGTAGAGCTAGAATGTATATGTGGAAAAACGGGGGTCTATTTAAACACCGTTTAAAGAGAAAAAATTTAATGGGTTTTAGGATTAAAATACTATTTTTTTATTGCACATAAAACGTGGGTTAAAATGCTTTGTACCATTATTGTAATTACGATAAAATAAAATAAATTAATGATATTAAAGCTGTCGCATTTTAATTATTTTTACCTTTTTTATAAACATAATATTTTTGAAATAATATTCAAAAACAATATGTATACAAAAATCAACTAACAATACGTTTTAGTAAAAAAATTATTAAACTCTTATTACTTGCTATACGGAAGACGTCCAAAAAATACTTAGTAAGAACAAAGACTATTAAATTTAAGCAAACACTTTTTTTACACCAAAAATTTTTTTTTTTGTTTATTTTTGTTTTTGCAAAATGTTTATTTATTAAAGATCATATGTAATTTTTGTGTCAAGGGCGTTAATTGCAATTTTTAAGCCCGAGTCTATAATAACATTAGCTGGGATCGTAAAATTGTTTTTCGCCATGTGTTTTTTAAAATATATATATATATATATATATATATATATATATATATATATATATATATATATATATAAAAATATATATATATATATATATATATATATATATATATATATATATATATATATATATATATATATATATATATATATATATATATATATATATATATATATATATCCATGTCGTTTAGGGAAAACAAAACCAATATAAAATTTATTTATTTTATTTTTAAAGGTAATTAAACTTTATAAAAAAAATGGCTGGTTTTACGATTTTGTATTTTATGCTGAGAAGCGAGACCTGAAAAATATATAAAGAAAAAATGAATAAATCCTGCAAGCAATTTTTTATTTTACGAACATCAAAGGATTCTGTGTCAAAGTGTTCCACGTGCTCACCTGGGTTAGTAGTAGAATAAGGTTTCAGGCTGAAAAAACTTCCTGATAATTTTTTAAAATAATTAAGGGTCATGCTTAAAATTAAATCGTTAAAATAGATATTTTTTCTATTAATAGTTTTCTTACTACCGTAGAAGAAAGAAAAAGAAATTAAATTAAATGAATAATTAAACCTGGTTGCTAGGAATTGCTTGTAAGAATGCTTATGCAACCAACATTTTTTTTTAATCGCATAATATAATTTTTAGTAAATCAGCTGATATTTATAAAATGTACAAACAAATATTTATATACTAAAATGGAAATTTAAAAAATAATTTAACCATTCAGGTAAACAAATGAATGTTGTAGAATTTTGAACAAATATCTAGAGTGAAATTTAATGGTTTTTTTGCTAAACATGCGTATCCTGTTTGTTTTCTATAATGCTAAAAACCATGGTAAAAGCTTTTGCATTTGCAGAAAAATTTTTGGCATACGAAATTGTGAAATTTTATTTTAAATTCTTTTTATAAATCCCATCTTTTTTAACATGGATCTGAGCAATATTCAGGCTGATTCATGAGGAAATGTCAATACTTCAAGTACGTAGTCAGGGTTCAAAAATAAACCTAAAAGTTTATACAAATATGGGTCGGCAAGGCCTTTCCGAAATACAGGGTGTAAAATTTTTATTTAATTTTTTTATTTTTTAAATAAAATCTATGATAATGTAAATATTAGAGTAAAATTTGGTGTCCGGGGGTTTTTGGTATGACGGATTCGAATCTAATCTTAGTACGGCTCTTACTTGTAGGGGGAGCGACCTACACAACTTTTTACTATTTTGAATAATCACAACTTTTTGGTACGGCCCTGTATTACATTTTTAAGTAAATTTAATAACTGTTTTGTCATTTTTACGTCAAAAATGTATACTTGTTAAAAGTCGACAGAAGCAACCTTTTTCGAGATATTTGGATTTAAAAAAAATACCACGCATGACACGCATCAGATTTTATTATAGCAAAATTTAAAAAATCAATAAACAAAATCTATAATTAAACGATATGTATTTTAATTTTTAATAAAATTATTGTTCTTAAATTATGTTCAGCAAAACATGAAAAAAAAAATAAAAAATATATAAAAAAAAATAAATAAAATTTTTACCACCCTGTATATCGGAAACGAAGACCTTGCGGAACCATATGTGTATAGACTTTTATGCCTATTTTTGAACCCTAAGTACGTACCTGAAGTATTGACATTTCCTCATGAATCACCCTGTATAACTTGTTCACTGCCGATGCCGGGGACTTCCTGCGTTCATGTAAATCTAAAATATTATTGAAAGAAAATTTAAAAATCACTGGAATAATTTGCTAGCAGATTTGCCTACGTCTTTCTAAACAAATGGCTCATATATAGTTTTTGTCCTTGGGTTTCAAAAAATTGGCAATCTTTTGGAAAATGTTTGTGTTGATAAAAAAAGTCTCTGTATTAATAAACAAAGAACACTCGCCAATACCGACGAATCATTAAAACACTTGCCTACTCAAAAATAAACTTGGTCTAATTTTAGATTCCAGAACTTTAAGAGAGTCGAAATTTTTGGATAGAAACTTGGCCTTTATGTTTTTGGTATAATTTAGCTTAGACGTAATTTAAAAGAATGTATAAAATTATTTAAATATATTTAGCAACGCCGCTAAAAATATGGTTGTTTTAATAGTAGACGGAAAGCTAGAGCCGTCATCGGTAATATGTATTGTTACTTATGTTCACGCGCGGGCTGACAACCTATTGGATACAGGGCTAGCAGTAAGAGGTGAAAGTGCTAAATTTTTGGGAAAAAAATCGTCATCGATAATATGTCAACCATTTTGGCCACTTAAAGTTGAACCCCTAAGGTGTCTAAATCCAAACAGTTAAGTGGAAACCGAGGGCAGTAAAACGGGGTCAAATTATCCCAAGCGCTTACTTTATACGGGGTGTTTTTAATTTAATGTCAATATTTAAGGGGGCAATTTTTGAGGTCCATTATAGGAAGAAAACTTTATATGAACATATGTCCTAAACGTCCTAAGTTTTGAGATACAGGATGGTAAAATTTTCAAAAATAAGTGATTTATTTTTCATATCAGTAATGTTTATTTAGATATTTTAATGAAATTTGGCATACATGTGTATCAAGAGGCATTTTTTAGTGTACTACATTTTTTAAAATTTTTATCGGTAAACAATATCACTATGCATGGAAATATCTAGATTTAACCATAGAACGGTTATTAAACGACCTTCTTTTTTGTTTTAATAACCATATTCATAATTTAAATTTTATTTTTAATATTGCAACAGAATAGCATATAAACATATTTTAGTTTGTGTTTAGCAAAGGCCTTTTTATTTAAACCCAAATAATAAGAAACATTTCTAAAAGTTTTTTTTGCAATGAATAAATATAATTATTAAATAATTATTAGGTATAATAATTTCGGTGTTTTGTTGTGTGTATGTAGGTTATAAATATGTAAAAATTTTATTCTAACGTAATAAAGGATAACATAAAATAGTTTAAAATAAACACTTATTTTATTTTACTAGTACTAATAATAGTAAGTACTTTTTACTAAATTTTTATTTTAATCAGGAGCGTACCGACAGGGGAGACCTCGATGTTCACATTTATTTTTGCAGATTTCTTTAGAAATTCTGATTTCACGGTATATATGACATAAAAAAGGTATTCCTGTAGAAAACCTGTTAGTCTAGCCGTTTTCGAAAAAACAATCTCCAAAGAAAATAGTGGTCGCCCAATAATAATAAAAATTTCTACATCAAAGTAGGCTTATGTCGGTACGCCCCTAATTAAAATAACAATTTAGTAAAAACACTCTAAAAGTATTTACAATTAAAAGCAATTCATGTGCCAAAATTTAATTGACTATCTAAAACGGTTCCAAAGATATAAAATTAACCTGTATATAATATAATACTAATTAATGGAAGATGAGTGACTAGTGATGAAAAAGGTAGCGGTACACGAATCAAAAGATATATTAAAAACCCAAGGCGATAAACAAAGGAGTTATTCTTTTGGTTCATATGCTTCTGAAGCAGGTAAATTAAATTTATCTCAAGCCAAAATTGATGCCGAATCTCGAAAAAAAAACAGAGATAAGAACATACCTTGATAAGGCGAAACCAAAGGAAGGTATAGCCAGTGGCGGCGTCGAAAATTTAAATGTAAATTTATTCGAAGATGGTGGAAATATTGATTTATTTAATCAACCAAATGATCTAAATATCGACCCAAATGCAGTATTTAAGCCAAGAAAATCAATAGCGAGATCTCCAACTAAATCAAACCAAATACACAAATATCAAACAGAGCGAGGAACTGAGGAACGAGCAAAATGGTAAAAGACGACGATCTGACTCAACACCGAAGGGCAAAATTTTAAAAAAAAGGAGATCATTTGAAATCACTAATGAAAGATGAAACCAAATGATTGAAAATGTTATACAAGGATAGAAAAAATAGAAAGGGCGACTAAGTAAAATCTATGGAGATTTCAAATTTGGAATCTGGGAGCAACATAGTATTAGAAGGGAAAGCGGAAATACTAAAGACTTTAACAAAGATGGCATATCAACCGGAAAATTAGAAAAAGGAAATTTATTTCTAAAACGAAATGCGCAGACTGTCCAAGCAACCCCAGCTCTAAAAACATGCGCCTTCTTGCTAACAAATACTGTTAAAAAACCAGTAACGGAAAACACTGAACAAAAGCAAACTGAACAAGTACCCTGGGAAACACCACAGACCTCAAATAAATTAGAAACGTTGGTTAGAATTTCAAATGTTGAAGACCCGAAAATGCCTTTGCAGAAATTAAAAGAAAATTTTAGAGACAAAAATATGGAAGGCGGTTTCAAAGCAGACAGACCTACTAGAACTGGTGCAGTTATTATTGAGAGTCACAATAAAACACAGCATGAAAAATTGAAGAACGCTCTCGTCGGGAAACCTGATATTACTGTTAAAGACATACAGAAAACTAAACCTATTTTTGGGATAACGGAATAAAGGGGCTACAGTAAACGAATTTTAGAGGAGCATCCCATCAGAACGCAGATGCTCCAGATCCATTAATGAAGATGACAAAAAAAAAAATGAAGTTGTGACAAGGAAAATATGTAGAAATCCCGTAAAAGAAAATTGGTTTTTTAAGGGCCCCAATTTACAGTAGCATAATGGTTTTAAAAAGGAGTAATAAGCTTTAATTACAACTGCTTAGAAAAAAAGAATGTCTGCCATTAACCATATGCTTCAAATGTTGTGGATACGGCAAAGTAGCTAAAACTGCCAAAAAAGGTCTGTTCATAAATGCGGAAATGAAATTCAACTAAGGAGTCCCAAGAAACACTTCTAGCGTGCACAAACTGTAAGCAAATGGGATATAACGAAGTAAGTCATTCCGCTGAGATAAAAACGGTCCATATATAAACGTAAGTTAGAGAGGACTAGATTGTACGTAAATTATGACACCGAAGATAATTTTTTAGAAGATGCCAGCAAATCACCTTTTTAAAGGGAAAAGGAAAAACACATAAGCCCTCTATGTGCTGACAAAATTAGTGTAATTCATCAGAACCTACAGTCCATTGGAAATAGTGTCAACCTATTAGTTGACTTTCTGGAAGAGCAGGAAGATTGTGTAGCTTTATGTACCACAGAACACTGGAAAACAAGTGTTGATTTTTAATTACTTTGTTTAAAGCTGCCTTGTATATTTAGTTTGGAACCTGTTAACTGTTTGTTTTATTATTATTGTCTTTCAAGAGAAAATACCAGCATCTAAAATTTGTTGTAGTGTTACTATGTTACTACTTAGAAATATCAAACAAAATATAATTTTATTGTCAGAATTTGGAATTATTTTATGAAAGAGAACAGTTTATTTAAAGATACTAATATACAAAATTACGAAAGGCGCTTTTGTACTACAATTTATCAAATTGTTGCTGAATAAAATATTGAAAGAAGTCTGAGGAATCATTGGTTTTTAGCGATATTAATTATTGAACAAAATTTGGGCCCAGGACGTTAGTATCCAGATAGTTAAGTATCCAGAGCCCGAGTATCCAGACAGCCGACGAGAAAACCTAGTAGCCAGGCATATTGCGCATTCAAAGATTAGAGGCAGAGTTCTTACACCAGACTAAAAACAAGAAAAGTATAGTTTTAGTATCAGTAAGTCAAAACTGTACTTGATTTAATATGGATATTTTCGTCAGTTTTGATTGTAATAAGAAATACTTTTGCTTTAAACAAAAAATTTCTCATTACTGTTAGTTAAAGTCTGATACGAGTAATTTTTGTGTAAAACTAGTCAGAATAGTCGTACTATTTTAAAAGTCAGGTCAGTCAGTCAGGTTGTAGTTATATAATATAAAGTAAAATACTAGGATAATTTTTATTGTTAAAACTATCAGAATTTTTTTTTTTATCTATTTTTAAAGTCAGTCTCTCTATAAAAAAAAAATATTTGTCAGATTTTATTAAAATATGTCTGTTTTAAATTTTGTATTGAAGGTAAACATATATAAGATCTTTAAAATGGATATGATTAAATCGCAAATGGAAACTTTGTCTGAAGATTCACATGGAAATGTTAATTTTGTTTCTTGGAAATTTAAACTTAATTTCTCAAGATCTATTTTTCGTCGCAACCGGGGTAGTTAAAGCCTAATGGATTTGATTCGAGATAATGTTAAAGATGGGTAAAAAAAATCTTGAAGCTCAAACTTTTATAGGTTTAAATGTCAGTAGTAAATAGCTAAGAAAATTGCAAATTGTAAGTCGTCTTACCAAATGCTTGATAAATTAGAAATTTTATAGGTAGAAAGTCAGATCTTACGGTTGAAGGTTTACAAAGACAATTTTTTAATTTTGAATATGACGTAAACAAATCAGTATTGAAAATTGATGAAAATTCAACAGTTTGCTGAGGAGTTGGGAAACCGAGGGCGAAGAAGTAAAAGGAAGTTGGATTATGACTAGAATTTTGGGAATGTTGCCATCTAAATTAATATTTTAGAACAGCTTGGGATAATGTAATGGAGGAAAGAATTTAAATACTTTATTTGAACGACTTGACTAGAAGAGGACAGATTAAATAATGACAGAGGAAAATGAGTATTCAAAAATGCGCTTGTAGCAAGACATGGAAACAAGTTTGGTAAGTCACAGTCAACCATGAGTAGATCACGAAATTCAAATATTCAATGTTTCAAATGTGGAAAGCAAGGACACAATAAGAAATACTGTAAAAATAAACCATCTGAAAAGTATTTAACCTATTGTAGGAACAATTATGCATGTAATAATTGTAATCAAAAAGGTCATTTTGCTAAAGATTGACCTAGATCAAATTCAAATGGAAATAATAGATATAATAAAAGTTCAGGCAAAACTGATTTAAACACCAGGTAAAAAAGAAAATCCTGTGCTTTTATAATTGTTGGTTAACAAGTCAGAATATAAAGGATGTAAATTCGAAAGAAGATTGCAATGATCTGTGGTATCAAGACTGTGCGCCAACAAGACGGCAAGAAGGGACTGGATGAAATTTTGCTGAGTTTGAGGAACCAACAACTGTAATTATAGGGGATGCTACTGAACTAGAAGGGAAAAGGGATAGGCGATATTGAACTGGACGCCTACAATGGGACAGAATGGTATCCTATTATTTTAAAAAATGTTTTGTATGTACCAAAAATGAATTTTAATTTTTTTCTGTTTCTTGTTAGATAAAGGCTATATTCAATATTCTGATGCAAATCAGTCTACTTATAAACGTGTGAATGAAAATGAAATAGAGGTTCTAAAAGTGAGGGAAATCTTTATAAGATGATGTTTCGTAGTAAAAAAATTTGATAAAGGTCTGTTGAGTGATCTATTAAAACATGGCATGAAAGACTAGCACTCAAAATGTAAAGTATGTCAGAGATATTTTTAAAAAGAAGTAGTATTAAATATATTAGACTGGAATGATTATGTTTGTACTGGATTTATGGAAAGCAGCATCGCATTTTCACCCTAAAATTATAAACAGCGAGTAATCCATTAGACCTAGTCCATGTTGATTTATGTAAAATGAATATCAGATCTTTAGGAGGAGCCAAAATTTTCTATATTTAAAGAATTATTCGCATTTTCGAACAGTTTATTTTTTTAAAATCAAAAGACGAAGCAGTATTCAGGTTTGAAAATTTTTTTGAAATTAACGCAAAAAATTTGAAAGAAAAATAAAATGTCTTATGTCAGATAATAGAACTGAAATAAAATTTGATCAAAGAAACTTTTGGAAGAGCTAGGAATTTTTCATGCGAGGACAAATGTTTATACTCCTGCAAAATGGGGAAAGGGTATTTTCACTCAATTGATATTGAGAATGTTGTGTGTAAAAAAATTGGGAAAAAAAAACAAAAAACCGCTAATTAACACGAAAAATACAAACCCCTTAATTTTCTATTTAAGGTTTAATTATCATTGTAATTTAAATAGCCCGCCACCCCTAACCAATCAAATTCAACATGGATGCCAAGTCTGTTTAGG
>JAHBCN010019711.1:0-15690 GCA_019359885.1 Listronotus oregonensis
GCTGAATTTCCGGTTTCACCGGTAATACCTGAACTTTTGAATTTTAAATGGAACACCCTGTATTTTTTTTACCTATTCGATAGAAAATGACATTTTAAATACAATGACACTCCCTATGTCAACTTTTGACAATTTTCTTTAAAAATATTTAATTTTTTTAAAATCCAATCTAGAGTGCCACGATGTCGTTAAAACTACCAATTTTGAGTCCAGGAGGCGTGGACAAATAGTTTAAATTATCTTTCATATTTTATGTATTTTCCAGAAAGGTAAAAAGATATCAAAATTTTATTTCTAGACATAACTAATTTTTTTCAAATGTAACGATGGTGGCTCGTTGGCATATTCAAAAAGAGCATTTTTTGTGAATAATTTGATAGCCCATACTTGATATTTGGAGTTAAATCAACACTAAAAAAGTTAAAATATAGGCATAGTAGTTGTTGCTTATAAGAATAATATAATTATTATATTATTATTATTATTAATTATTATATTTATAGGTATTTAAATCAAAATGCCTTAATTATAAACAGCAATAACTTTAAATAACTAACTCGCACTTAATTAATAAACTATTATTTAACATCATTGTTTAACATTAAGGTTTTTGTTTATTTCCAAGCCTACCTGACAAAATTGCCGAAATGCATATGGCTCTGAATCGAATGCCACGGCCCGGATGTTTTAATAATTTTATAAGCAACCACTACTATGCCTATTTTTTTGCTTTTTTAGTGTTGATTTAACTTAAAATATTAAGTGTGGGGTATCAAATAATTCAGAAAGAAATGCTCTTTTCAAAGATGCCAACGAGCCACTATCGTTCCATTTGAAAAAATTGAGTTATCTCTAGAAATAAAATTTTGTAATCTTTTTACCTTTCTGAAAAAGACATAAAATACGTCAAATAATTAAAACTATTTTTTCACGCCTCCTTGACTTAAAATTGGTTGTTTTATCAACGTCATGGCACTCTAGATTGAATTTTAAAAAAATAAATATTTTTAAAGGAAAATGTCAAAAGTTGACATATGGGATGTCATTGTTTTTAGGATGTCATTTTCTATCGAATAGAATAATAAAATAAAAAAATTCAAAAGTTGAGGTCATTTCCGGTAAAACCGAAAATCGTCAGAAACAACTGAACAAGTCATTGAATGCGTTTTTAGGTCACATATCGACATGCAAAATTTAACTTCCCATCTTAAAAAATAAAAAAGTTATAGGGGGAACCACCTTGAGAGACACCCGGTTTATATATATATATATATATATATATATATATATATATATATATATATATATATATATATATATATATATATATATATATATATATATATATTGCTCTACATAGAAAATGAATTGTTGAGAAAGAAATGTTTGACAGCGACCGTCAAAAGTAGAATTGATAAAGTACACAAAAATGATGTTATTAACTTGTGTTGTGTTCTCTCATAAGTACTACTGTAAAAATTTTTTTTCGTAAATGGGTATATTTAAACATTTAAATAATTATATTCCAGCAAGTTTTTATGTAACTGGACAAATACTTTCCAATGTGGAAGTCTTCGTGCAGGAAACCTCCTTTGGTACTCTCATACAGCGGCATGTGCGTTACCATTGCAATAACCGTAAATAAAATGAATATCGACTTTCTCACGGTCCGAAAAGTTTTCCATAATTAAAAAAATGTCAAGAATTTGAAAGCAACATGGCAACTAATCAATCACAAATGTTGTGTTTCTACTGGTCCTATTGAACTACATAATCAGCAATTTTTTAAGCAATTTACTCAGTTGCGATAAACCGGGTGGGATGACTTTTAAATGTGTACATCTGTACATACATATTTATTATTTATCTCTTGCTAAATAAAGAATCGTGGTTTGTAAATACACAATGTTAACATGTGTCTTATAAGTTTTATTTTTTTAATAAATTAAAGTTCACAAACGCAAAACTAAAACTATAAACAAAAATATATTTTATTTAGAAGTAAAAATTTTAAAAAATCGATGTACCTATTTATTTTAATAATGAGAATTTTAAGCTGGAAGAATATATATTTCAAAAATCTCAATTTTTAATTATGTTTCCAATAAGAAGTTCTTTTACTTCTGAGGAGATTGTTTCTAAAAAATCGTGATCGCTGTTAAGTATTGGCCTTAGTAGACTCGTAATACAAGAATCAACCACCCCCACTCCCAAAAAATGACGTCATATGACCTTGAATGGCCACGTGTGCGATACGTCATATAACCTTGAATGTCCAGATGTGCATTATGATATTTGTCCTCGAGGTGCAGGTGTGCTTATACAAATTTGCCCTTGATGGCCACGTGTGCGATACGTCATATAACCTTGAATGGCCAGATGTGCATTATGATATTTGGCCTTGAGTTTAATAGTGCAGGTGTGTGTATAAAATTTAACCTTGACTAGAGGATAGGGTATGACTAGAGGATAGGGTAGTGGGGGGTGTGTTTTATAAATACATGTATTCCTGTTTGCATTGTATTATTAAGCAGACCTTGGTGTCAATAAGGTTATAAATAATTTGTTTGTTCAATAATTAGTGAGTAAAAAAGTGTTACTAAGAAAATGGCTCATTACGTGTGTGAAAAGTGTCAAGCTACGTTTACTCGTGCCTATTCTTTGACTCGTCATATGAGAGAATCTTGTTCCCATCGATTTGCTGATGTGAATATGGCTGGACCGAGTAAAAGATGTAGGTTATCCGGATCACCATCTACGCCACGTATGCAGACCTGTGATTTGTGTAATGTGTCAGTACCGCAAAATCATATGATGGCTCATCAAAGAACGCTGCAACATCGTAGTCGATGTCGTGTTCCTGTATCTCAAGGTGTGCAACGGGTTCAAAGTGCATTTAAAAATCGTATAGAATCCTACCATATATCTAGCGACAGTGAGCATATCGACTACACATCATTTTTTCAGTCAATAAAGGAGCGGGTATTAAGTGTTATTAGTTATAGTTTACGGATAAATCATTCCGTAAAAATAAATATGGTTGTTGTTGCACGTTACTATTTGCCATCAAAGAATGTCTATAACGACAAGTCATTTAATACATGCAATGAGGTGGTAACAGAGGCAAGCGACCTTGATGATGTCTACCGTTTCTTCATCGAGGCCATGAAAACTCAGTCGATGGAATTTCAGGAAAAAGATTCTGGTATGTAAAATTAAACATGGTGCTTTATATTTACAATAATTATTTGTGGTAAAAAATATTTAAGCAATAAAATTTATTGATTTATTTCTTTTTTCATTGCAGGATGGGCTCTGGAGAAAATTCTTTACCTGGAAGTAAATATAAACAAGTTTTCACCACTGGCTGGATCGTCTTATGTGAAGTTACCAAAATTTATCCAAAATAAATTAGCTGTAGTCAATGTCTACAATCAGGACGAGTGTTGTTTTGCTTGGGCGATAACATCGGCACTGTATCCAGCAGCGACTGCAGTCTCAGAAATTGGCTCGTACCCACACTATTCTACAGTGTTAAACTTAGCAGGTATAGATTTTCCAGTAAAATTAAGGGATATAACAAAGTTTGAGGAGTTAAATAATATTTCAGTAAATGTATATGGTTTGGAGTCAAAGTTTGAAAACAATACCTTAACGTATGAGGTTGTTGGTCCGTTAAGGTATGCTAAAACAAAACTCCAAACCCATGTAAATTTACTTTTAATTACAAAAGATTGCGATGTTAAAGGTGATCCTGGTCATATATGTGACAGAATCTGTTCAACAAGTCATTATTGTTGGATTAAAAATTTTTCTCGACTAGTCTCATCACAAGTATCTAGCAGTAAACAAACAACGTATTTCTGCGATGGTTGTTTGATTTATTTTGCTAAAGCATCCGATTTAATATTGCACCAATCGAATGATTGTAATCATATATTTACTTTAACTCCATCAAACGAAACTAAAATAGATAAATTTGGAAAGGCTGTACCCGAAAATACTTTAAAATTTGAAAACATTCATAAACAAATGCGAGTTCCCTTTGTGGTTTATGCTGATTTTGAATCGGTATTAAAACCAGTAGAGGAAATACAACCAAATCCCCAAAATTCTTTCACTATTAATAGTTGTAAACATGAGCCATATTCTTTTGCTTACTACATAAAATGTTCTTTTGATGACTCTCTTTCGAAATTTGAGCTATATCGGGGTACTGATGCGGCCAAAGTATTTGTTGATCGTCTCGAAATAGATATGAGACATCTATACAACACATATTTAAGAAACATTATGCCAATGATTCCTTTAACACATGAGGAAAAAAATGATTTTCGAAATGCTACGGTATGTAGCATTTGTGAAAAACCATTTTTGGATTCGGACGTTAGAGTAAAAGATCATTGCCATATTACTGGTAAAAAACGACCTGGCGCCGCCCATTCCATCTGTAATTTAAATTATAAGGTACCCAATTTTGTTCCAATTCTGTTTCATAATTTGAGTGGCTACGACTGCCACATGTTTATCAAAGAATTATGTGGCCATGGGGACAAAATTAATGTTATAGCACAAAGTAAGGAAAAGTATGTATCATTTACAAAGAGTATTTATATGCACGATTATTTGGATAACAAGACAGGTACAATGAAAAAGAAATATTTACAACTTAGGTTCTTGGACAGTTTTAAATTCTTATCTTCTTCATTGGAAAATTTGGGTAAAGGTTTAAACAATGATGAGTTTAGGGAAACACGCAAATATTTTGCAAATGATGAACAGTTTGCACTTATGCGTCAAAAAGGTGTGTTTCCCTATAGTTTTATTGATTCCATGGAAAAGCTGAATCACCCAAATCTCCCAACAAAAGATCAGTTTTTTGATACTCTGAACCAAGAACACATAAGTGATGAGTGCTATGAGCGAGCGAAAAGAGTATGGCAATTGTTTCAGTGTAAAAATTTAGGGGATTATTCGGATTTATATTTGAAGTCGGACGTTTTATTATTGAGTGATATTTTTGAACAATTTCGCGATACTTGTTTAAAAGTTTATAAACTAGATGCCGCGCACTATTATAGTCTTCCAAGTTTGTCGATGGACTGTATGCTTCGAATGACCAATGTAGAGTTAGAACTTTTAACGGATGTTGACATGCTCCACTTCTTCAAAAAAGGTATTCGCGGTGGTATAAGTCAGTGTACAGAAAGGAAGCACATTGCTAATAACAAATATCTACCAAACTATGATCCCACGGAACCGTCATCCTTTATTACATATTTAGATGCCACTAATCTTTATGGGCATAGTATGTCTCAATCATTACCATTTGCCGGTTTTAGATGGTTGTCCGAACAAGAAATTTTAAATTTAAATATTATGGCTGTTGACGATGATAGTCCACAGGGATATGTTTTAGAAGTGGATGTGCATTACCCTCAAGAATTGCATGATGCACATTCAGATCTCCCATTCTTAGTGGAAAACATCGTGCCGCCAGTAAAAAAATCTAAAAATAAAAAATTAATTCCTAATTTGAATGATAAAAAACGATATATTGTGCATTACAGAACTTTAAAACAAGCCATCAATAACGGGTTAATGGTAATGCGAACATATAGAATTTTAACATTTCAACAATCAAAGTGGTTAAAGACATATGTTGACTTTAATACGGTATTGCGGAATGCGGCAACAACAAAGTTTGGTAGAGATTTGTTTAAATTGTTTATAAATGCTGTTTTCGGAAAAACAATGGAAAATGTGGAAAACCGCAAAGACATAAAGTTAATTACCGAATGGGACAATTCCGTCGGTAAAGTTGGAGCAAGAGCATTAATTGCTCGACCCAACTATAATACTTGTTCCATTTTTACTGAAAACTTTGTCGCCATACATATGTCTAAAGTTAAAGTTATATATAATAAACCAATATACATTGGGTTTTCCATACTTGACATTTCAAAAACAGTTATGTATGATTTCTTTTATAACTTTATTAAGCAAAAATTTGGTAATGATGCATCTTTGCTTTACACTGACACAGATTCTCTCATTTTAAAAGTGTTCACCAATGATTTCTATCGCGTAATTTCGGAAAACCCAGATAAATTCGACACATCAAATTACCCACAGCAAAATCAATTTAATATAATTAAAAGTGAATCGGTTCCGGGTAAGATGAAAGACGAATTTCCGGGTGATCCGATTGTTAGTTTTTATGGCACCGGAGCCAAAGCTTATTATGTCAAGTCCTTAGACAGCGAATTAAAAAAAGCTAAAGGCATTAAACAGTCGGTTGTTAAGAAGGAACTTCATATGGAAGACTACAAAAACATTGTTGAACACGGAGGTTTAATCTTTCGTAAAATGAGAACTTTTCGAAGTGAATTACATGACGTTTATACGAAGGTTATAAACAAAATAGCTTTGAGCAGTATGGATGATAAGCGTTATGTAATTCCCGGATCTACCAAAACTCTACCTTGGGGTCATGCTGACATACAATTTTATGAAACTGATCCCAATGAAAATGCCCGTAACCTACAAGTTGTGTTAGAATCGTTCCTTACAGATGAGCAAAAATTACAATCTTTGTTGGGAGTGTTTGAAACGTTTCTAGCACAAGAAAATTAGGTATTACTGGAAAATCCATACCTTTTTATCTTGTATTATTTTTAATTTATTTACTTATAACTAATTTATATTTTATTTTAAACTTAGTCACTTTTTTTTGTTAAATTTTTAATTATTTGTAAGATATTACCCACTTTTGTATATGCTTTCTACCACCATTTGTGAAAATTAGCCCAACCCAAGTACAATAAACACATGCATCGAAAGTGATTGAGACTTGTCACTTTTTTTTTTTTTTTTGTTAAATTTTTAATTATTTGTAAAGACGTAGTAACGACTTAACTAGTCATTCCACAAAAAAAAAAAAGGTCAAAGTAAATTACTTTAAGTAATTTTTATCTTTAACTAAAACAATGTATTTAAAAAAAGTATTTAATAAATAAATATATATCAATTTGTGTCTTTATTTCCCCCAAATTCCATAATCATAATATACCAAAACTAACCAAAACATAATAGTCGATAAGTTTTACAGTATATGCATAAAATTAAAAATAAAAGCAAAATTACTGACTATTTGTTAGCTTCTATGGCGGGAAATGAACCCATCACTCCTGGTCGTCGGTTTTTTGTTGACGACTAACTATCCTGTTCCACAAAATACAAAAGGTTCGTTCTTTTTAATTCATCGTTGGTTGTCATTTATCTTCTCTCTTTATAAAATTATATGTAATAAAAAAGGATAGTGGATAATCTGACAGCGATCGATAACCCACCGGTGAATTAAAGAAAACAAACGTTGTCAAATTCTTCAAACTTCAAATGTTCAAATTCAAACTCGTTACAGGGTACGTTCATAAATTAAAAGGCTTCGCAAATTGCAAATTTAAGCTTCGCAAATTGCAAATTTAACTAAGAAAAATCACAGAAAAAAAATAGTAATAGATTTTCAAAAAACGTAACGACGTAACAGATTATTATTAAAAGTAATAGATCTATTACAATAGTAATGACAAGAACAACACTGACTATCCAACCAAACTCATGTTCTGACAGCATCAGTACAGGTTCTTCTATATTTTGGTTTACCTACTATTTATGTCATAGAGGGCACTAGATGGGAAAAAATCAATAATGAACTAAGGCCTGGCCTATAGGCAACTAGGTTTAATCAAATAATATATATTTGTAAATCTATAAAAAGTTCTATTGCCACACTTATATATTAAATGAATATATTAATTAATAATTAGTTTATTTCTCACATAGTATTTATTCTGCAACAAAATGTAAATTTTAGTGTATTTGTTTAATATATGAATGCATAAAAAGTGTACGTTTCCATTTGTTGGTAATCCCTTTCAAGAAGGGAGAATTTTGAGGTTAGCCTCAACTCAAAGGTTGCCGAAAAAAAAACTGTTTTTAGATTCATGACAGCAACCACAAAAAAAAAAACACCCCACCCCAGTATGCAAAAATTCATGAAAATCTGTGGCAGAGTAAAAAATTACCCTCTATCGTATTAAGCAACGTAACACTAATGTACCATCTCGTGTAAAATTAACTGGGACAGCTTAATAAAGTTTATTATAAAGCAGTCAATACTGGCTTGTAGCTGCTTGGAAAGAAAGCGCTTTTGTCGTCCCAGTTTTTTCCGCACGGTGGTAATTCACTTAAAATTATATACACTTTTTCACGTCTTAAATAATAATAAAGTTAGTTGTCCACTTGTTAAGGGGTTTCTTTTTTCATGTGCCATAATACAGCTTTAAAGACTGGTTTGTTTTGGCCTTCGAGAGAAAATTCACCCATAAAGATATAGGTTTACTGTAAGTTTTATGCAAATAGGCACATGGGGACCTAAAAAATTAGAAACAAGAAATATAACTAAAATTCATTTTTTAGTTCATTTACTATCCTACCTTTGCTTTTTTGTTTCCAATTAATAAATAAAAAATCATAACTGTATATTTATTAGATGTTTGCTTGCTTGGATCTTTGCAAATATGTGCTTTTTTCTGTCATATATTTTTTGGTATTAGATAAGTAACGGTTATCGAAACTTTAGTCAGATTTCTATTATTACATTCTAAAGCACCCTAGAACATAGATTTTTACATATAAAACAGAATACTTTATTTACATATAGGAAATGTATAGTCTGTCCAAGCTAACATTTTAGGTTGGCAATGCGAATATCCCTACATGTTAGTAAATTTTGTTTTTCAGATTTAAGTTGGCTGACCCTAAGAATTTTAGTCAGGACCTACTGAGGAAAGGGAGTTTCAAAATTTTAATATCTTAAAAAAATTGTGAGATTACAATAACTAAATTTTTATTAAAAATTATCATTTTCGCTAAGATACAAAATAAAAAGTTCCGTTTCTGCTACATGGAAAGAACTTGAGGAATCTGAAGCAGTGTCTATTTTTTTACTGACAATAGAACAGCCTATATAGTGCAGATTAATAGTTATTTGTTAAGTGTTTATTATTTAGAAATAGTTTACACTATTTTACACTTTTTTTACACAATTAGTCCTAAAATAAACCTTCAATAAGAACTCTTAGGTACGTAAAAAAAGTGAAATAGTGTACATTATTTCTGAATAACAGACCTGTTATGTTTTGTTATATTTGCAGGAAAACTCTTAATTTCACAGTTGAATTGAAATATCCTGATAAAATATCTCACTATAAGGGATATTTCAATATCCCTTATTATGCAATTTTACTTTTTTTTAAAGATGCCTGAAGATAAGTCGATTTATTTCATCTGATATAACTTCTTTAGCTGCTTCCTATATTAAATAATAAAATAAATAAAACAGAACAGTAATAATCATTTATTTATTCAAAGTATCATTAACACAATAAGATCTTATATTTTATAAAATAATTTGTAACAAAAAACGTTGAAGGTCGTGTTTTAGGCTTTAGAAATGGCAGTGTCCATCAGGGGTTTTTATGAGAAAAGCAAATGTATGCAATGACGAAAGAAAAACGTATGCAATCTGCACGACGCAGATACTAGTCTAGACACTTTTAAGATAAGGGAGCAGACAAAGTGGGAGGTTTGTCGTTTTAGCAGCTGGACTGTTGATGGATGCTTGTGAGTCCAATGCTTTTGGCAACTACGTGGACATTGATGTAATGTGTTTAAATGAAATATTCAGTTAATATTTAGTTTTTTATCAAAAGCATTAAGTTGGTTTAATAAAGAAAAGCTAAAAGTAGATAACTTGTAAATGATTTTTTTGTACCATTTACCTTATTAATATATTAATAATCTGGGTCCCATAAAATAGGGAAAAAATTGCAGTCGAAGCTGTCTTATTTTTTTTTTTTAAATTTTTCCTAAATAATTATGTACCATGAATATGTTGTTTCATTGTGATGCAATGGTGACGGTAACATATTTGTGTAAATACAACATCATATATAACACTAAAATATTTGTTTGCTCGGTCTCCAGTTATATTAATTTACAGTAGGATAAAATCCTGCCGATATTTTTATTATTAATTATAAGAAACTTAAGAATGTTTTAAAAAGGGTTACTTTTAATACAATCTATAAATATGGGTACAGTGAGAGTTGTAGTTTCCAACAGAACAGGATTATTTTTTTTTACAGCATTAACTCTCTGATGAATCGTCATCATCACCATCAGTGTCGACCTCAATAACTAAGGGCTTCACTGAAGAAATTATTTGTTTTTCTTTCTCCCAAAAGGTTTTAATTATTTCTTTTACATGCCTTACGTAGTTGGCCCAATTTTCCGGCAACTTGGCTAAGTGCCATTTCCCAAGTCTTTAAGACATCTTTCGAGCCAAGAATTAATTCATCATATGCACGTTTTCCTTGACTCCATACCATTTCAATAGCATTAAATTCGCAATGATATGGAGGCAAGCGCACACTGATGACCAGCCTCCTGAATAAGAGCATCAACAACATAAGATTTGGGAGGCTTTGGTAGGCGCTGAATCAAGCACCACAAAATCTTTTTGTCGCCGATGTTTCAAAAGGAATATTACGTTCTTCTAACCATTTAACCATATTTTCTTTTTCCAGCCACTATTTGGCCAGTTTTCCAACAACCTACTATGGTAACTGGCATTATCAAAATGACTAATGAAGGCCTTTTAAATTAGGTAGTAGGTCATCTCTAACCCACTTCTCAAAATTTTCAGCATTCATCTCGCCATGGTAATCTCCTGTTTTTGTTCTTGACTTAAAATTCTACTGGCACCATCAACAAATCCTTTTTCTGAACCAGCATGTAGAATAATTATCTAAGGAAAATATAAGTATTTCATTAGTTTTTAATTAAATAAACTTTAATGTTTCATAAGAAAGCAGCAAGTGTGTTTTGTGTTTAATGTTGTCTAAGAGCTACAAGTTTAATCATATGTCCTATGTATGAATGAGACCCTAACCACAGCTTACCCTAACTGAGGTATCTACTGAATCTGTCATATATTTATTTTTTCAAGATACCCCTTATGCATGAAGTGTAAGTGTTCACATCCACAAGTGTCTAGATTGAAGTCAGAGGTTCATTACTCATAAGGGACTTAAATATATTTATATTTCGTAGTCTCGAAACCCTAGAGATGAAGGTGCGAAAAGGATGAAAAATGTGAGGTGGACAATAAAGGGATGCACCTGAGCAAACATTCAATTTGCTATAATTAGGATAACAAAAAAGGAATTACGCAGCTAATGCTTCGGAGCAGAAGCTGTGAAAATATTCATAAAAAAGAAACAGGTCTTCTACAGCTTGTCGATGTGCAAGGAAGCTTTTAAAACTGTGATTATTTATAAGGCAGAACAAAATTTTATTAGGATTGTAAAAGTGCTTCACCCACCGTAATTTAAAAAAGTGGGCCCTTTAATTTTGCCTTAAGTGTAGGAAAGTACTTTTTTTCTAGCTTATAATAAGTGATGGGAATGTTTTACCTTTCCACTAAAATATATTTTTTAAAGATTAATTTGCATTTTAAGTAAGTCTAGCTAAAGTAATTACCAAGCTCTTCACCAGATGTTTTTCTAGATCTTTTCGTCATCCTGCCAAGACCTCGAAAAGAGCCGTTAAGAAAACCCAGGTTTCATCAGAAATACGCACAGTTTTTGTTTTCCCCAAATTTTCCCATTTCCATAAATTTTTTAAAATTCCCTTCTATCGTTGCACAGTTGGTTTTCCATTAAGCTTCGCCTGTTTGAATCCTTTTTGTAGGAAAAAAAAGGGTTTTTTTAGAACCTGGGCGGCTGCTCCAAGGTTAAAAATATTTCTGTTTCTCCACTGGCATGAAGAGTGTCTAATGTAACAGGTAAACCTAAGCAAAAACCATACAATATTAATGAAACCTTCAAAATTACTGTGTGGCCTCGTATTCTGTCCAGGAATAATATTATTATTTTAAATTGTGCTTTTTAATTGCAGAAAAATATTAAACTACTGACATTGATGGTCCTAAACAATCATCTTGGGATAGAGATGATTTTTAAGATTCTTGTCCACATTCGCCATTTTTTGTATTAATTCATTTACCTTAGAGGCCATCCATAAATTACTTACACAAATTTCATGATTTTTTCACCCCCCTCCCCCGTCCCTGTCACATTTATGAGACTTCCCCCCCCTAGTGTGACTCACACTTTTTAAAAGATTTTTATAATCAAAACTTATATAAATAATAAGCACATAGAAAGAGTTGGTACAATTCTTGGGGTTTTCATCTACATTTGTTTTGCTTTTTTAATAATTTAGATTTTTACATGTGCGTCAAAGCTGATGATCCCCCATACCCCTTTCACACAATGTCACAATCCTCTACCCTCCCCGTACGTAATTTATGGATGGCCCCTTATTTTTTTAAATAATAACAAAAACATCACCCAATTCCCCAGTTTTCAAAAAAAGTAATACATTACTTTTAAATTAATACGGAGAGTAAATTATGCAAGTTATTTCAAAATATTAATAAATCGAGTTGGGCTTTATAAAATTATAACTGACAATATAAACCAAAAAAAAATAAGTACCTTTCTAGAACAGATGCAATTTTAAAATTTTTTAGAAAACATAAAAGATGCTTAAAATATTAAACCCAAAATTAAAATTTCGATTTCCCAAACTTAACCAAATTTTGAAACATTTTAAAATTCTATAGATACCATAACTTTCTGTGACCATGTTTAGAATGTTCTAAAAATAAGTAATGCTTTAATTATCAGCTTGCCATATATATCTTAAAAGTACAAATTTGTGATATAGGTACCCATCAAAGCTGTTTCTTCTCAAATGTCGTGTGTATGTCCACGGCTAATAGATTATTTTTGGAAAAAGAAAACCAATACACCAAAAAATAAAATAAAAAACTGTGACCAGCACCCCTCCAAAAAATACTTGGTTTGTTAACTAATATTATATGTAAGAATATCATAATGAGGTAAAGAAAAAAATTAAATTTTATATTCAGCCCAAAGCTGGCTGTCTTACCTTATCCTGTTTTAAAAATAAATTTATCATTTTCATACTTATCAAAACCTCAAGTAGTTCCTTTTCAAAATCTAAAAGAAAAAAACAAACTTTTTAGCCCACATCTAGGAAGTTGTTGTGTAGATGCATCAACCCATTCTTCTTGAAGGCTGTAGAAATAAAAAATTTTAAAATTTAAAAAAAAATATTAGTTGTGGCAGTTAAATACCTCCACTTTTAACATAATGTCATATTTTCATGACAATTTCGTAGCCAACAGATTTGACATCAGTAACTGCTTGGTCCTTTTTCTTTAAAGTACTTATAATGTCTACAATCCATCCTATTTTTTACATTAGCAAGCTAACACCAGTTTCGCAGACGTTATCTAAAATAAATAGTAGGACCTGTTTATACATTTTTACATTGTTGGGTCACATTTTTATACTTTTTTAAAACTCTGTATAATTCACATGGCTCTACTGTATGTGTATATGGGTATGTCCAGGCTACTATTAAAACTCTGTGGAGAAGGATTTTAATAGATTTTAGATTATATCTTGTCTAGTGTGTATGTTCTTCATATAAAATAAATAGTGTGACAGGTTGCTGGTAGTTAAGAAAGCAGATACTACTGGTTATTATGATAACCAGTAAAACAAACAATGATTTTATTTTATTTCAGGTATGCACACTAGAAAACATAAAGCCCTTAGTATCTACATTCTCTTTTTCAATTAAGTTCTAAGGAAGCTTAGAACAAATCCACATACTTAATAATATAATTTTTGAAAAAAAAAGTTAATCAAATTAAAAGTTAAGTGGGTTTTTTTAACAAACAAAAAAATTAAATAAAAATGAATTTCAATCCTATTTTTTGTATTTTATATACGTAAATACATACATAATTACATACATACAAAAAAATTAAATATAATGGTTTTAGAACATAAAACAAACAAAATACTTACTTGAAGGCAGCATTTTCATCGCCCACAATGAGTTTTAAAAAACTTAAAAACATTTGTAGCATCTTCAGCAGTACTATTCCCTGCACGTACAAGTGATGGTTGCGCTAAAACATTTTATAAATCCCATTGTAAATAAACACATGAAAGCATAAACTCAAAGCTAAACAAAAACTACAACAGCTTTTCTGGGCAAGTAAAACCTCTTACTTTTTAAGGCCCCACTGCAGGGTCAAGCGATATCACTGGAAGGGACTAAGCTAAATAGTAGGCATGAAGCATATGCTTTACTTTATTCTTAAAAATTTTGCTAGTTCAATTATAATATCTTATTTCTCTTGTATTGATTTATTAGTGTTTAAAGTTAACGGTCAAAAATAACTTCTTTTTGTTGGCTTTTCTACAAAATATTAATAACACAATTTTCGGTTTTTTGCATTTTAAAACTTGTTATTTATAAATTTTATTTTTTGCTTTCAACTTACATTGTCAGCAGCTCCACTATGTTTTGCTGGGGTATCCTCTGTTTTTGACGGATCCTAAAAAAATAAAACATAAATTTATTTACAACATTTGCACTCTGGGATGTCTTTTTGGTTATGATCCCTTAAAACAATAATTTTTACCATGCAAGATCCTTTCATATATACTTATTAAGTTATATTTTCATACCTTCATGATACACTTGAATGGGTTTAGAACCACCAAATAATAATCCGTGATCCATACTCTAAAAAAAATCTATTCTAGTGGTTTTTTTTAACAATAAAAATAACTTAAACTTATACAAAAAAAAATAAAATTAATATTAAAAAATGTCAAATAGTCTACACCAAAATATAAAAACACTGCCAATAATCTTTAATCATAATTACTTTTAAACACGAAATAACACAAAAAACAAGAAAAATTTAAAAGAAAATTGAAACTCCTTTAATCCAACGGGGGATGGTAATCGCTGATTTTGACGCTATCCAGTAAATTTTTTTTTTTTGGAACAGCCTGATTCATTGCCAACCAAAAATGTTAGCTTGGATAAACAGTTCTTACGACCCACAAATCCGATGACGTTTGTCGAAGGGTAGGAAGCTGATATAGGTCCCAATTTCTTATGCATTTGAATATTTGCATTGTTGCCCCTTTATTTATGCGTGACATAATTTTTAACTTTTGACGATCATCTGGGATAAATGACGAATTTTCCATTCTATTTTATTTATTTTTATATCTCATCATTCCCAACGGAGTTGGTAAAAGTCCACAAATTATTAAAATGAGTTCCTGTTTAATGTTAAAAATATTTATATAATCTTCGGCGTCCCATAAGATATTTTAATGGTAATTTGCCTGAAAAAAACTGGCTATTAATCCAAAATAGATTGATTTTCTTCGTTTGGCCCCAACCTACTGGTAAAGACTTTTTCTTGTTGTGAACCGAAAGAAACCATAGTTTTTAACGTTGTGGTTATACCAGGTTAGCGCACAAATGCGATTGGCTGTCCCCCATTTCAAAACGGATTTCGTCAAATAGAAAAGCTAAAGCATTGTTGGAAAATAACATTTCTTGGTCATCTTTTGGCCAAAAATACCTTCAATATAAATGTAGCTATCAGATATATCAAAATGATATCTTGAAAATGTCGGGAATGCGTATTTCGTC
>JAHBCN010019712.1:0-15775 GCA_019359885.1 Listronotus oregonensis
TTCTTTACAAGATAAGCAAAAGAGACGGATATACTTCCCGAGCCGGTGTGATCGGTGACGAGCGTAGGGAAATTTGACATAAGCACAAAATGTTATTTTTCGTGTTTTCGATACTTTAGGTACCAAAATATTAACAAAAACAAAAGTTTGGTGGACTTTTTGGAAAAATCACATCTAAAGAGGTTGGAAATTTGCATTCGCTACTGGAATTTCTTATTTTGTCCCAGTTTCGTAAGAATCGCGCTGTTTTGTATTGACTATTGAATTGACAAAAATCGGTGTTTTAGAATTATAAAAACCAACTATTTATGAATGAAACGGACGAAAAAAGATGCTTACTTGGTCTTGTTCTTCCCTGAATATCCTCAAATATCGGGTAAGTCCTCTTGTTTTTACTTAAGTGTTTGGTACCTAACTGAGAGGTTCTTTTCATTGTAAAATGTTACGTTTTTCAATATGGCCGCCAGTGGAAATGGAGCCTTACGGAGTAGCAGCTGTTTTCAGAGCGCGCACTTCCTGTGATATCCTATTCCTTTTTTTGTCGATAACATCAACTTGACCTTTTGAAGCTGCTGATGGTGCAAAGGGTACATTTTATGGCCCCGAAATAGACGACACCATGTAAGTTAATTTTTTTTTACTATGTGTAAACTTCTTCCGAAACTTTAAACGTGTTTATCACAAAACGGTGTTTTCAAAGTCGGTGATCAGGAGATCTCAAAAACGGCTTAACCGATCGATCTGAAATTTTAACATAACCTTCTCAGATATATTCCTTAAGGATTAATTAAAGGAATAAGATTTCCGACAATTATTTCTTTTTTTTTAATAAATTATTCGCGAAAATTTTGGTCAAAAAATCGCTAATTTTTTTTTACATAGCCACCATTTTATCAAAAATTAAAATTTTGACTAGTCCTTCGATCAGTCCCAGTATTCATCTATCGAATTAGGAAATCTGATCCATTTTTTGACTTCAGATTATCTATACTGGAGAATTGATGATCACCGCCAAACGCCTTTTCTTGGAGGACCTTCGGGAGATCGTCTACAGGAGCAGTATAGATCAATATTTTTTCATGATCTAAGGGTCACTAGTAACCTCAAATCAGACACTATCTAAATAATTATCACTTTATTGGTTTAATAAAACCCCTTCCTATAAAAAATATTCAAAAACGTCTTTTTCGGCCTTGCAACTGCGTATAACCCCTTAAGGGGTTTCGAGATATTCTGATTTTAAACTTGCATGACAAGACTAGAGTAACCCTTAATATTAAAGACAATGGAAATTTTTACACAGAATGTTAAGAGTGTCCACTTTTTGCTCAAATACAGGCATTTAATCTTCGTTTCATTTATTTTTTGTAAAATTATAATTGTTACTAAATTTAAATATTACCCTTCTCGTACCAAGCTTGTTTAAAATAAGTATATCTTTAAATGCGTTAAGTTTATCAATTTAATTTAAGACTATTTTTTTATGTAAAACCAAACAGAAAAAAAGTATCAAGTACCACATTATTTAAAATAATAATACTAAAAAGATAAGACGAAGTAATGGTAAAAAAAATGAATAAAACCCGAAGCTACGCCACTGGTCCATAATAGTAACAAAAGCCATCAGAAGGAGTATTTCAGTCAATGTTTCAATTGTACCAATTTTTATTTAAATTAAAGAAAACAAAATTTATAAAAGGGGGAACATCCTTAAAATGTGTCTTTCACACTTTATTGTTTCTTAAAAATGGAGCCCTTTTTAGAGATATATTTATAGAACATTTTGTCTTATTTTTGACCAAAACATCTCTCTTTAGGCGTTGGTATGTTCTTTGAATCAGCCTGTATTTATCATCCACTATTATCAACAATAATAAAAATTTAAGTCTTGTTTAAATCAAAAGCCGGAATTATATCTCGTTTTATTTAAAAACACAACCTAGGTAAATAACTTTTAATTTATTACTAAAAACAGATACTACTTGTTTGTTTATGTTTTTGCACAGTGTCAGCATAAATAACATTCCTATTCGCTTTATT
Organism: Listronotus oregonensis; assembly: GCA_019359885.1. NCBI lineage: Eukaryota > Metazoa > Arthropoda > Insecta > Coleoptera > Curculionidae > Listronotus > Listronotus oregonensis. The sequence goes on from JAHBCN010019712.1 coordinate 2,041, forward strand.
TACTTCCGATGTCAACGTCCTTATATACCGTGTGGTACATTATTGCAAAGAGGTATTTTTTTTATAGTAATTAGTAATTTGAAAGATTTTTGAAGATACCAGCCAGTGTGCAGTACCCGCACGCATGGAGGTAAGTAACACGCGGCATCGCCATTCGGGAGGCCGGTCGTATTTTCGAATGTAAAACGCGGGCTGATCATTTTACTGGCGATCTCGAGTGCTACTTTGCAATAGACTTTTTTCCCGCTAAAAAATCCAAAATGTACAATTATTTGTCTTTTATAAAGGTAGCATATTTTATTGTATTGTCTAATTATATTAATCATGGATTTGTGTGCTTACCAGATGACTATTGTTATTTAGAAAATAATAATGTGTTGTGTTGCAAGTTAAAAAATAAAGCGAAAGTAGATTTTAGTAGCAATAATAATAAAAATGTTCATGCTTAAGCCTTAACAATTAGGTAATTATTACCCCCATACATATTTCAGTTGTCCTTGTCGGCTCTTTGACAGAATAATTTGCCGGAAAAGAAGGTTTTGGTAATTGATTGATAATTGATTTTGTCGTTGTAGGCTTTATTTTAAAACCCTTTTAAAAAGGAAGTTTTTAGATTTGTCTTTTATTTTGAAGGGTTTAAGGAGCATAGATCCAGGGTCTTATTTTAAATTTTGTCACCTTTATTAATTATTGCCTCTTTAATTGAATTTGGAATAAGTTTTATTTCTTGCAATAAATAGATAATACTTTGTAACATCTGATCACGGGTATTGATTTTTTCTCCGAATAGCAAATTTTTTATATGGCCCCAAAGAAAAAAACTAATGGATTGAAATCCAGGGATCTCACTGGCCAAAGATAAGGCCCCCCGCGGCCTATCCATCTCTTAGGATAGGTCTCATTTAAAAAAAGTCAGAAAGAGCCCTTGCAGAATATGGTGGGGCTCATATTCTTCTGGAACTGGGTGTCTAACAGTTTGGTCAATATTATTATGTGTAGGAAAATGCCCTTCTTCGCAAATAAAAGCGAATACGTTTACGATTTTCTGATGGTTTGGACATTTTTTCCGGTCAACCTTCTTACAGGTTCTGGAGCCGTTGCTCTTCCATTGCCATAGCAATAACCGTACACAAAACTTATGTCAGCATATTCTCAATTAGAAAACTGGTAAGGCATTTAAAAAAAGACATACGAGTTCGACAAAAATGTTTTGATAACAAAACAAATAATGTTAAAACTATTTAATAATAAGAGTTGTGTTATTTTTGTTTTGCTGGTACGTACTATTTTTAGGCAATACGGTAGCTTTTATTAGGGTACCAACTATTTTTTTGTTTATTTTCCATTGATTTCTAGAAAATATCTAATCTTTACGACTTCGTGGTAAGTGCGGCAACATTGAAAAATATGTCATTAGGATCATATATTCATCATCAGTTTCTGTTTGACCTTCGATCAGTGAAGTGCTCGCGATAAGAAAACTACATAGTTTTTTCCGGGAAGGCGGCTGAAGGCGCTGTATCAACAGCTTTTACCATCGGGGATCAAGGAGAAACTCAAGCCAAACGATGGAGTCCTTCTTCTGGGGCTAAGCGCTGTGAACGAAGATTCCTATACCTGTTCCTTTCTGAGGGCCCCACGCACGAGGAATTTTTCCTAATGGCGGAAGATGGTTGCGCGCTCAGCAGGAAGGAGCAGTACTGACAGAAAGCGGTTATGCGTGATACCAGTAGCAGCTTCTGGTCGGAACACCATTGTTTGTGCCTTGCATGGATAAAAAATTTAGTTAAAAAATTTAAGTTTTGAAAAGTTCGAATTTTTGGGGCTAAAGAGCCCGACTATCCAGAAGTTCCACCTACAAAGCCTGGGAAAGCCACGTTGACAACAACTGTGTCTGGAAAGGGGAGAGCTGGTTGAAGGTTTACCGACGGAGGCCAAAAAAAGTGAAAGCAAAGCAAGTATATTCATCATCTTTCAAAGTAAAAGTAAAACTTTCAAACATCTGATATACAGGGTTATAAATTTTAAATAAATTAAAAATTATTTTTATTATTTTTTAAGAACGGACCAGTATTTTAAAACTTTTGCATATGCCATTTTAAACCCACCTATACATAAAAAATATTTTTATCCATTATGAATATTTCATTTTAAGTGCTTCCAGAAATATTACAAATTTGAATTTAATGGCACTTAATAATTTTCTATATTTAGGTTACCAAAAACCATAATCAATGATAAAATTGCTCTTACGAATTTGTTCGCTTTTAAATGTGATTATCAGTAGCCTAAGAGTATCTTAACAAAGGGATTAAAACAAATTTAAGTAATATTGGAAATACGTAACAATGCTTTATACTCTTTATTTGCCACAATCTACCTAAGCATAACCTATTCATTGTTCTCAAGAAGTATGGTACATTCCACAATATTTCGTTGATTTCTCCACCGCAATAAAATTTAAATGACAACCCTCACTGGTAAACCCAGCCATAAATAAGTTGCCTGACAAATATGTATTGTGTAGGCACCGCACCTTTTGAAAGGGTACAGATCCTGATTACCTACTAATATCAATAGTTTAGGTTAGCTATTTTGGATGCTCAATAACACACACGAAAATACCTTGACAAACAACTGATGAACTAAGATGAGAAGCCTCTGCTTTATATTGAACACCTGCAATTTGCGTAAAAAAAGTAAAAAACACCACTGTAAGACCATGAAAGAAAGTTAAGTATCTGGGAATAATTCTGGATGAAGGTTTAACATTCAGGGAACATGTAAAGAAAACAGCGGAAAAAGCAGAGAAACAGACATGCTCACGAGAATAATGACGAACGTAGGTGGACCAAACAGTCACAAGAGATACGCATTGTACGGAGTCACCCTATCGATTCTAATGTACGGAGTCCCGGTATGGTACGATGTTCTCAAATATAAAAGACATAGGGACATCATGGAGAGGGTACAGAGAAAAATCCTTTTAAGAGTGGCAAGCGCATATCGCACTGTTTCCACCCGAGCAATACAGGTAATAACGGGCGCGATACCGATTGACATTATGGAGAGAAGATACTTACACGCAACAGGACAAGGCCATATTAAAGAAGTGCAGAGAAATGCCAGAAGGAGATCAATTGAAGAATGGCAGAGAGTATGTGATGAAAATAGAAAAACGGCACAATGGACGAAAAGATTAATACCGAACATCAAAGCATGGATAGATTGTGAATATAGAAGGGTGGACTATTTCACTACTCAATTTTTCTCAGCACACGGATCATTTAACACATATGCTAAAAGGATGGGAAAAACACAAGAAGACACATGTAATTACTGCGGAGATCAGGACACAGTTGAACATACTATGTTCCAATGCCAAAGATGGGCTGAAGAGCGTGCTCAAATAACACAAGAAATAAATACGGAGTTAGATGGTTTAGTGGGTAGGCTGTTGGTTAGAACCACAGAGTCCTACACTATCCCGCGTGAAATAGTCGCGGGGTGAGCATGAGCGTTCCCCTCAAGAAAAAAAAAACCTGCAATTTGCAGAAGTGCAAATTGGCGCGTTTTCTTTTTGATAATTATAAAATTTAAATGACAAAACTCATGTTACAGTTTAATTTTTACATTTCAACAATTTGTATCGGATCATTATCAGTGATTTATACCCAAAAGATGTGTGTATTTTATGTGGGTGTAATTGGAGTTGATAAAGAGGAACTTGTTTTAATGAAATACAATTATTTTTAAATTAGTTCTGGTTAAATTTAAATAATCATTCAGGATTCAACAAAATTTAATTATTTCATTTCATTTATTCACTCATTTATTATTTTTTGCAAATAAAGATTATCTAAAAATATAAGTTAACGAGTCGGGATCATGCCGTTAAAAATTTCTGTTCAATTTTAAATAACGGAGTCGGTAATTATTTACAACTGACATTATTATTATTTCACTTGTTTTTTATTTTAATTAGCATGATTAAGCTGGTTTTTGAAAAGTTTCTCCTAAACACGAATAAAAGCTTTTATGTACAATTAACCAATAAACTGCTATTAATAGAACAATTTTGTGTCCATGAAGTAGCGAGAAAGATGCTGACGACGACTATTACACAGGTTTACAAAAAAAAACGAAAGTATGGAAACTATGTGATCCTTAAGTATTTAACCAAGCTAAACACGAATCTAAGGTCCGTTTGACCCCATCACGTCACAGTTTTTTTAAAACAGCGGACATAACCTTAAAATTTATGATATAAAAAAATTATATTCAGTTGGTGTAAACTAACCACAACTAACCACAACTTTTTTTGCTAGAATTTACTTTTCGAAGTGTCTCGGGTGTTTTCCCAGTTAAACAACAAGTTCCTCGAGCCATTTAGGCCAAAAACATAACCTAAAAAATACATATAAGAATGTAGACATTGTTTATACCAACTGGATAACGTTTTATCGCCATTACGGGCTTTTGAGGTTATGTTTTTGGCACAATATCAACTGCCAGGTTGTCTGTGGAGGGTAAACATACCAACAGCACTCCGAACTGGGCTTTTTATCAAAAATATGAAATTAGACATCATTTATACCACCTGGACACCGTTTTATCGCTATCACGGTCTTTTGAGGTTATGATTCTCGGCCCAAATCCATCAAGAAGGTACCTTTGGAGGGGGAAAATACTAGAAACAATAAAAACTTTTTAAAGTGTTCAATCACATCAAGACGTTCAAAGTAGACATCACTTTTAGCAAAGGGATACTGTATTTTCGATATGTGATATTTTTGAGGCCATGTTTTTTGGCCCAAATCGCTCGAAAAAGTGTTGTTTAACTGAAAAAAACTTAAGATACTTCGAAAAGTAAATTCTACCAAAAAAGTTGGAGCTGAAAAAATACACACAACTGAATGTCATATTTTTTATATAATTACTTTTGAGGTTATGTCCGCTGTTTAAAAAAAAAACTGTGACGTGATGGGACCAAACGGACCTTAGATTTGTGTTCAGCTTGGTTAAATACTTAAGGATCACATAGTTTCCTTGAAAGAGCATAATTTTCTTTTTTTTTTGTTGTAAACTTCTGTTATTATCTTCTTTACATAATGAAGAACGAACTGTATGTGCGACCAATGTACAATTCTCTAAAGCCGGGTATTCACTTAGCGAACGTATACGGCCGCATAGCAGCGAACGTATAGGTTCGGTTAGTGTGGACGTAAATAATTTTATTGACGGACGCATGAATTTGGTTGCGGAAAGGTTCGCTCGCTTGTCGGTATATCAAAGGAAATTCGCTGCACGCAGTTTTGGAATGTGTACGTATATGAATGAAATACGAATTGTCGGAACGAAGGTGAACAACACTACACGCATACGTTTGTTAAATGTGGATGTCAGAGCGCATGTCGAACAAATTGTACGTACATTTACGGCATATACGTTTGTTGCCGTGCGGCTGTATACGTTCGCTAAGTGAATACCCGGCTTAATATGAAAGATTGTAATATTGATATATAAAATAAATGATTTGAAATTTAGTACATTTTAATTTATTTTTTTTACGCACGCGTTTGTAAAAGTAACTTTTAAGCACGCGCGCGTAAAAAACTGTTATTTTGACCTCAACCTGAAGATTGAAAAGTTATTATTTCGATACGGTTTTAAGAAAAATATTTTTTAAGCTTCGTAGAAGAGAAAAAGGTTTATCTGCGACAGTACTATATAATAGTTAAACATATTTAAATAAATGCTTTAATTTATTTTTTTAAATTTTAACAAAAATGTTTAAGCAATATTTAGTATAAATAATTTTAATTATTTTTAAAATTAAATTAAATTTAAACAATAATTAAAATTTGATCAGAATAAACGCACTAACCTGAAAATAATTGCATTTATTAAACCAAATTCTATTTTAATCATGGTTTAAACTCCAATCAAACTAAAATAAAATCGCACAAACACTGTGAATGCAAAGTTTTGCGATTCGTTTTAAATATTAATGACCCGTTGCAAACGGATGGTCGATTAGACTTTAACTTTAATACAAGTAGAATTTCCATCTTGCAAACCGTTAATTACTCTTTTGAGGGCAATTAATAAGTTATGCTTGAGAAGGATAGGACAGGTAACCGTTAGTAAGCATTGTCACGTATCCCAAATTTAACTTTAATGTTCATTAATTACGCTGGTTTGCATTTTGAAATTTTTTGTCGCTTCCTGATATTTTTTTTGGGTTTTTTGAATCTACTTTAAGGTCATAAATTTAAATATGGGCTCGGTTTATGCCTATAACCCATAATAATCCGGTCAAAATAGATGTTTAAATTTGCATATGTAAATTGAATTAAAGCTCAAAAGTAATTGAATATTGGTGTATGTCCTAGGTAGACTATTCTAATTGTTGCAGGTACACATCTTGCACCCTGGAAGCTATTTTTTTTATAGCAAGTGCGCGAACATTCCTTTTAAATCCTTATAAAATTATAAAAATCTAAATTTAAACATTAAATTCCAAATAATCGCGAAAAACATTCAATTCTTGGTACCCCCCCCCCTTGAATAACACGCTGCCTTAACGTCTTTGTAACTGCGCAGCCAATTAGAACACCGTGCTCTCGAGAGACTTTAGGCCTCACTGAAAGGGATTAGCGTCGTTAGAGTACGCCACGCGCGCGTCAAGTAAATAGACCAATGAAATGGGTCGGATCGGAGGCAGTACGACAGTAGAGCGAAGTCAAAGTGCTAACAATTCAGTAAGACTTTGAGTTTTGTCAATAAATTACTGCCTAAAATCTGTTCTCGCATTTCGGGAAAACTAAATGTTCTATTTAAATAATATGATAAAAAGTCAGTTTTCATGGTAATTTAATGCTCTTTTCTCCGTGTTAGCACGAGAAATCACATCTTTTCTCTGTAACCAAGCAAAATATTAAGGTTTTGTACGAAGCGTACATTTCTTAGCTAAGTAAAGCTACTCAAGTATTTCTCTGTGTTGAATTTAATTTGACATGTTAACGTAAAGTTCAAAAGTAAAGCAAAGTGGTTAAAAATAATTGTAAAGGACTGTACCAGGGCAGAAGATAGCTGAAGTGGTGATGGAAGTGAAGTAGTAAATGGTATTGTAAGAGATTAACAGAGGGTTAAGGTAGTTCGTCAATAATTAATTGATACTCCCCATCAGCGTATCGCAAGAAATTGTAGTGTAGTAATTTGTAAAATTTATTGTAAATGAAACTTGTGTATATGCTATCCTAGTGTCCAATTAGCAATAGTCATTTTACAAGGCAATTTTGTCGGCAACTACTTATGGTGCGGAGGGGTATAGATTAACGTTTCCCCACTAATAATAATAAATATAAACAGTTTCCATTGATCCCATGTGCGCAAAAAAAATATTTAAGGTTAAAGATTAAAAACAGGTCGTATTCTACAAAATATGCACACATTTCTGCACGAACCTGTAAGATACTTTACTTGGCGCTTATTTTAACGTGGTTTTCCCAGAGGGTCTACTCTAGGATCTATTGTGAATGTGTTATTGTAAATAATAATTTACCAAGAAAAAATGGTACAACTGATATAAATTAAGATTGCACAAACTATTGCTGATTTATGTTATTTTGGCTGATAATCTTCAAATTCAGCTCTAATAGTTACATCTTCTTCGCTTTCTTGTACTTTATCTTGCTAAAAAACTGTAAATGTCATCAGTTGACTCCTCAGCGACATCATGAAAATCCTTATCTGTTGCAGCCAAGTCAACATCGGAATAACACTGGCCTTGACAATTAATAAATATCACGGAATAAAAAAGGGTTAGTTCTGGTTAGTTCTGGTGAACAAAATAATTCAAGTAAACGGTTATAGGACAGTGGCGAAGCTACGTAACCAAGGGCCCCTGGGGCAAATAAGTAACTGGGACCCATCTATAGTGGTTAAAATATAAATACTTTAAACGCAGAGCTACTTAACTTTAAGATCTTTATCGTCACCTGTAATGCAGTGTAATGCAGTAGATAATATTTAAATAAAAATAACACAATTTATAGCAAAGCCTAAAAACTTATTTTGAAAACCAGGATACGTGGTAAATGTCTACATTATGTAGCACTAAAAGTAAAACCTAACGCAATCTGAAAATATTTGTACATAGTTTGCCCAAATAAATAAAAAAATAAATAAATTTCACCAAGATTAATTATGATTATAAATATTATTAATTATAGTAATTACGTGAAATAAAACTTAATTTATGACACTTAGAGTGCAATGAGTTACAAGACTTTGTAGAAAAGTTAAATTACATTTTACTTTGGAGTTCCTACTTAAGCATATTTGAGATATGTACTGTCACAGCCCTACTTCACTACAAGCCGTGAACAAGGAAATCTGGCAACTATGCCTTGTGATCTAGCGACAAACGTTTAGTCATATGATTTACGTTGAATGACCTGTTTCTCTGTTGTGTTATTGTGAATAAATCAACTTTTTTGAAAGAAAATATTGTTAAGATAAAGACTAAACCTGTAAAAGGTCTTACTGTGTGAAATTTGTGAGTGACCGGGACAGTTTTTTTCCGCAGACTTGCGAAAGAAACAAGATTATCTGCGGGTGCAATGTGCCGGTGTTATAAAGTACTTAAAGTAAATGGCGGCAAATGAACTTGACATTTTGTGGTGGTGTTTTTTAAAAAATAATTAAAATTGAAAGTGTGTTTTAATGATTCGTGTTTGGCTTTAATTTTGAAAGGTATTTTTTAGTTATTTTTAAAAACAGTAACAAATATTAGCATTGGAAATTACCGTAAGTACTTAGGTATACATTTTGGAATTTTGTCGTTCGTTTTGATTTTTGTTATTGCGTTGCATAGGTACTTGGTGCCTGCTTATTAGATACTATTTAGTTACTGTTATTATTATTATTTTCCTCCAAGTCCTTGTTGTGTGCCGGGTGCAAATCCAATTATAAAAATTCTCTTGATGCAGGAGAACCAGCTGTATCTGTTTTCACCTTTCCAAAGGACGAAAAACCTTAAAGCCCATTGGCTTAGGAATATTCCTAGACAGTTATGGTCACCCTCAAAATATTCTGTGGTTTGCGCTAAGCATTTTGTAGAAAGTGACATTATTAGAGAGGATGATTATCGCTTGCCAGATGGGTCAATGCAAAAGGTACCTACCAAAACTAGACTAAAGTTAAATGCAGTGCCTAGTATTTTTCCAAATTTACCACATTACTTCAAAAACAGTCCCTGTTTCCCGAAAAGTCCTGCTGAAAGCTTGGCATAAACTTGAAAACAATAATGGTCGCCTTACAAACGACACCTATTCTGCACTTTGCCATAGTACCCTGTTTTACTAGAAATAATTGACTATTCATTTTCAAAATTTGATTTGTCGTATATTTTACCAGGTAAATTTACTACTGAAAAGTTAGAAAAAAAAATTTGGTAAAACAGACTTCTCGGAGGTTGTAATTACAATGTTAGCTTTGATGATATTTTAAAGCTGAGAAAAAAATTAGACTCAAACATATATTTAGAAGCGCTGCTGATGGTAATTTTCTTTAGCTGAGATTAAAAAACAGGGAGACGCTGTATCCAGGAAAATGATCTTGATTGGACAATACCTCAAAATAATTACACTGAAAAATTTTTGTTTTTACTTGAAACTGAATACCTAAATGAATATGAAATTGACAAATCGGTAAATTTATATAGCCGGTTATGCTGCCCACAAAATTGTAAAAAAATATAATAATTGTAACATCTGTGTTTTTTTCTTTGAAAATAAGGGAAACCTAATTGACGACGAATACTTTGATTGTCTACAACGTGGCGGTTTAAAGGTTCCTACAGAAATTGTTAAAGACGTTCTGTTCCATATGTGGCGATTTTTGAGAAAATTATTAATGACCCTGATACTGAGAGTGACTTCCTAAAAATGGAAAATCAAAAAGCTATCCTGTGTGATCTAACTAATTTAAGCACTAGACAATGATTTATGCTCGCAATGTATTTGTGGTAACGAGAACAAAAATATGTTCATTATGATGTGCTTATATTTTCAAACATTCTTTTAAATAATTATGTTAAAAAAAGAAAAACAAAAATGCCACAGAAAAATCGGAAAAGGCTGAGTCAAAAAACAAAAAAAGGAAACTAGACACATTTAATAAATAAATAAACAAAACTAAAACTAAGTACAATTACTAACTAAATGTTAAATTACACTTGTTTCCTTTTACAACAGATCATGTTCTTATGCCTTGACCTATGCACATAAATTAATTTGTTTTTGAGTTTAAATATTATATAAATATATTTATTTTTTCAATTATTATACTGATTTAATTATTTTAATGGAAATATCAAACTATTTACGCGATCTTTGAATTAGCCTTAAATGAATTTAAAAATAGCGCCTCGATACCCGGATTACGCTCATCGCGCTCGAGGGAAACCGATCTGAATCTCTTGCCGGTTGCGGCGTTGCCAAGTGGTTGTTCACGGCTTGTAGTGAAGTAGGGCTGTGGTACTGTCATACTTATAATTAAAAACGCGCTCATTGAAAAAATGTTCTATTATGAAACCCAATAAGTTCCCGATTTCATACTAAGTTATGTTCTACTTTTTATTTTGTAGCGACTGTAGAGGAAGTATATGTAAAAATTATTCGTTAGGGGCATTCCCTACAAATTTTATTTTTTTTAACCTAAGTTGCCATACTTAAAGCCCTGTTGCAAGTTTAGTTCAATCTTTTAAAGATTTCGTTTCAAAGAGCTAAAAAGTCAAAAAATTTTGATGTAATTACAATATTTATTTAACTTTTTCGAAGGTCACTTAAGGGGCCAGGGGGGCCCGTGAGTCTGGGGGCCCCGGTGCACTACATCGCTTAGCCCTTCGATAGCTATGCCACAGTTATAGGCAAGGAAGTTTAAAGATGCATGGAAGGCCAATGCTATAGATCAAAATTGTCCAGGCGTGCAGGGCAGCGGGAATAGTATAGGGGAATCGGCCACGCGGAATTTGCGCAATGAATCGTAGGGCAGGTCCGGACTTCCATAATTTTTTGTTACCATATATAAAGTTGTCATCATCAAAGGTCAAACTCGGACTAACTATACGTTAACTGTTTTTTTTTTTAATGTTTTGCACAACATTCTTGGTTTATAAACGAAACTATTATAGAATATTTAAAATTATTGTGTAATATTAGATTTTATATCATCTGATTTAACAAAGATCTGAAGGCGCCACCTCACAGCTTTCTATTTAAATGGTTGATAGTTTTGGGAGTTTTGTATTTTTACCAAAAATCTTGATAAAATAATTGACAACACGATTATTTAAAATAAATTTTAAACATCGTATGATGTACTTATCACGAATTTTGTTATAAAAGACGGGTAAGATAGTGTAAATGAGTTTAATCTACTCGTAATTATTATATTTAAGGATCGATATTTAAAAAATAAAACGTTGACGCAAAACACTTACTTTAGATTTGTAATCAGTGCTCTTGGAAAAAGTCATCAAAATCGGCAAGGGTCAAAAGTAAAAACTTACCATAATTCAAACTGGTTGTTTGTGTAATATTTTATAAATTTATAATTTGTATAAAAGTAAATAAAATAATGTTACCTTATGCAGATAACATAAACATATTTACAAAGAAGTATATAATTTTTTACATAAGATTTTTATATATCGTCAGAAGTCCAATGGCTAAGCTTCAATACTAACGTAGACCGTTAGTGTAGTAAAGGGGCATTATCTACACCAGACATAAATATTTGGAGAAGGGAAAACTTGCGGCTAGCAGATTCCAGTCTAGACACTCTGGGGATAATGGAACGAAAGTGGGACGTTCGGCCTTTTAAGTAGACTGTAAACGGATGAATAAAAGTGACACACAATACGTGTTGCTCTGTTGGAAGCTGTCAGAGGCATTATATTTGTCAACCTTGGAGCAGAAGCCGGAAAATTCCTACAAAATGCAACATATCCCTCCAGCATGTCAGTGGGAAAGAAAAGGAAGCTTTTCTGTAAACGTGAGATCATTAATAAGACAAAAGATCTTTTTAAATGGAACCAAGAATGATAAGAGTTGTAGAAAATAGCATTGTAGAGAGAGTATACAGATTAGACAGATAGAAATACTTACTGGCTCGAAAGAGGAAACCAAGCTTTTTCGAAATAGCTGAGGCTATGGATGTAATGTGTTTGTCTCAGATAAGGTTGTTCTTAAAAGTAACGCCAAAATGATTAAATAAGTTCTTTTCGCGACACCGAACGTGACTGTGTCCTGGAGCATTAAGCTGGACAAGATTTTTGAAGTTCCAATTCAAGATTAGTTTATGGTTTTGTGAAAGTGATTTTGAATTGTTTTCCTAATTAGTGGTTTTTCGGGTATGTTACCCTTGGATTTGCAAGACAAAACCATAAACTTTTAGGCATTTTGTTATGATATTGAAGTAACCAACAATAAACCTAATTAAATAAACCAATAATCACTAAAATATAAAGGTTTTTATCAATCCAAAAAAACTCTGCAATCAAAAAATAAAATCACACAAGGCAAAACAATCGAAATTAATACGGCGAAAACGACAACAAAACATTTAATTTACAACGCCACGAAAACGGGACTACGGCTCTATCAAAAGATAATGTATTCGTGTGTAGGTAGGCATCACATTACAATATTTTTGGGAATTTCGTTACTGCGCATAATCGTCGTGGCCGCTCATGACAGTTATTTTCATAGTGGGCTGGACATTTTTTGATCGAATGGGCCATAGCATTGGGCTTCCATAAACCTTCAAATTTCTTGGCTATAGGCGAAGGTCTTCTGGATCTTGCGCAATGAATGATCAGGTCCGACTTCCATAATTATTTGTTACCATGTTTAAACGTTGACGATCATTGTGTAAATAAAGAAAATATTTTTTTACTTTTCTGCCCTTCAAATTATGAAGTTTTTTCTTACAATATGGATTTTTTTGGGCCTTTAATTAAGCGTTTTTTTGGCAACGTTTTATTTTCGAGATATTATTAGTCATTATCATCATCAAATTTAAAATTCAAACTAACTGCGCTTACACTGTTTTCCTCCTTTTTTGCACATCATTGGTAGTTTTTAAACAAAACTATAATAGAATATTTTAAAAAATTTTTTAATATAATCATATTTTTTTTTACTTCACTGCGTTTAATTGTGTAAATTTGATTTTCAATTAAAAAATTTTTTTAATATGAAAATAATAGATGGCCCCATTTTACAACATTCTATCTTTAAAAATTTCCCTAGTTTGGGGAGTTTTATTTTTACCTTTTTTTTTTAAAAACATTTGGGAAAGTAAAAAAACCAAACTGTCAAAAAATTTTTTTATGGTTTCTGTCATCAATTATATCTTATTAAATACATTTTTTAGATAGGGAAAATTTAAAACTGGCAGAAGGCAGAATGATGGAAGTTTTTATAAAAATAATTGTTAAATTAAAAAAAATATTTAAATTTGTGCCATATCATTTTTCAAAGTTTTTCCCAAAAAAATAATTTTTATGTTTTTGATTTTGAATATAAGAAAAAGGGGGCAGACATTTAAAACCCAATTTTAGATGTTATCTAAAAAAAAAATGACATTTGTTTTATTTTTTTTTGTATTATAAAAAAATTTTTATTTTCATTTAATATCATTTAAAAAATTAAAAAATTTTAAA